>JAQZBX010044244.1:6716-21517 GCA_029593785.1 Cabassous unicinctus
GGAATGAAACTGGAAATCATTAATAGATGGGAAAGAGGTAAATTCACAAATGTGTGGAGCCTGAACAACACACTTCTAAATAATCAGTGGGTCAAAGAAAAAATTACAAGTGAAATCAGTAAATATATTGAGATGAATGACAAAAAGAACACAACTTTTCAAAACTAATGGAATACAGCAAAGGCAATCCTTAAAGGGAAATGCATAGACCTAAATGCCTATATTATAAAAGAAGAAAGAGCTAAATGCAAAGATCTAACTGAACAACTGGGGAAACTAAAAAAAGAACAGCAAAGCATTCCCAGAGTAAACAGAAGGAAAGAAATAATAAAGATTAGAGCAGAAATAAATTAAATTGAGAACAAACAGAGAAAATCATCAAAATCAGGTGCTGGTTCTTTGAGAAGATCAATAAAATTGACAAACCCCTTGCTAGACTAACAAAAAAAAAGAGAGAGAGAAGATGCAAATAAATACAATCAGAAATGAAAGGGGGGGGGAGTTACAACTGATCCCACAGAAATAAAAAGGATCAAAAGAGGATATGATGAGAAACTATATGCCAACAAACTAGACAACCTAGACGAAATGGACCAATTTCTAGAAATGCACAACTTACACTGATGCTACAAGAAACACAAGAACTTAACATACCAATCACATTTAAAGAGATTGAATCCATCATCAAAAATCTCCCAACAAAGAAAAATCCAGGACTAGATGGCTTCACAGGTGAATTCTACCAAGCATTTCAAGAGAATTAACACCAATCCTGTTTAAACTCTTCCAAAAATTTGAAGAGGAGGGAAAATTACCCAACACAATTTATGAAGCCAACATCACCCTAATACCAAAGCCAGATAAATACACTACAAGAAAAGAAAAATACAAACCAATCTCTCTAATGAACATAGATGCAAAAATTCTAAACAAAATACTTGCAAATAGAATCCAACAGCATAGCAAAAGACTTATACATCACGACCAAGTAGGATTTATTCATGGTATGCAAGGGTGATTCAACATAAGAAAATCAATTAACGTAATACACCACATTAACAAAATGAAGGAAAAAAAAACACATGATCATCTTGATCGATGCAGAAAAAGCTTTTGAAAAAAATCCAGATCCTTTCTTGATGACAACACTTCAAAAGATAGGAATAGAAGGAAAACTCCTCAATATGATAAAGGACATATATGAAAAACCTACAGCCAACATCGTACTCAACGGGGAAAGGTTGAAAGCTTTCCCTCTAAGATCGGAAACAAGACAAGGATGCCCACTGTCACCACTGTTATTCAATATTGTGTTAGAAGTTCTAGCTAGAATAATTAGACAAGTAAAAAAGAAAAAAGCATCCAAATAGGAAAAGAGGAAGGAAAACTCTCACTCTTCACAAATTATATGATCCTATATTTAGAAAATTCTGAAATGTCTGTAACAAAGCTACCTGAGCTAATAAACAAGTTCAGCAAAGTGGCAGGATACCAGATCAACATGCAAAAATTAATATTGTTTCTTTACATTAGTACTGAACAATCTAAGGGAGAAATCAGGGGGGAAATTCCATTTACAATAGCAGCAAAAAGACTCAAATACCTAGGAATCAATTTAACCAAAGAATTACAGGACCTATATGCAGAAAACTACAAAACAATGCTAAAAGAAATCAGTGAAGACCTAAACAAATGTACAGACATTCCAGGTTCATGATTTGAAAGACTAAATATCGTGAAGATGTCAATCCTATCCAAACTGATTTATAGATTCAATGCAATACCAACCAAAATTCTAACAGCCTACTTTACAGAAATAGAGAAGGTAACTACCCTTCATTTGGAAGGGAAAGTGCACCCGAATAGGCAAAAAGCATTTAAAAAAGAAGAGCAACATGGGAGGAATTTCACTGCCTGACCTTGAAACATATTACAAAGCTACAATGGTCAAACAGCATGGTACTGGGGAATGGATGTAGTTCAAGTGGTTGAGTGCCTGCTTCCCATGTACGAGGTCCTGGGTTTGGTCCCCGGTACCTACTAAAAAAAAAAAAAAAAAACAAATAAAAAAAACCCAGCATGGTATTGGCTTAAATATAGACACATCGATCAGTGGAATAGAATTGACAGTCTAGAAATAAATCCTCACCTCTACAGCCAACTGGATTTTGACAAACCTACCAAAGCCATGCTAATGGGACAAAACAGTCTCTTCAGTAAATGGTGTTGGGAGAGCTGGATATCCATAACCAAAAGAATGAAAGAGGACCCCTATCTCAAACAGTCCCTATACAAGAATCAACTCAAAAAAAAAAAAGAAAGAAAAAGAATCAACTCAAAATGGATCAAAGACCTAAATATAAAAGACAAGACCATAAAACTACCAGAATAAAATGTAGGGAAACATCTTAAAGACTTTGTGGTAGGTGGTGGTTTCTTGGACCTTATACCCAAAGCACACGCAACAAAAGAAAAAATAGATAAGTGGGACCTCCTCAAAATTAAACACTTGTGCACCTCACAAGGCTTTGTCAAATGGGTGAAAAGGCAGTCGACTCAATGGGAGAAAATATTTGGAAATCACATATCCAATAAGGGTTAAATATTTATGATATATAAAGAGATGCTACAACTCAAAATAAAAAGACAAACGGTTTAAGAAATGGGCAAAAGACTTGAACAGAGATTTGTCCAAAGAAGAAATACAAATGGCAAAAAAACACATGAAAAAATGTTCAACCTCACTAGCAATTAGGGAAACGCAAATCAAAGTTACAATGAGATCATTTCACACCTATTAGAATGGGCACTATTAAAAAGTCAGAGAACTACAAGTGTTGGAAATGATGTGGAGAGATAGCAACACTTATTCACTGTTGGTGGGAATGTAGAAAGGTACAGCCACAGTGTAGGACTGCTTGACCATTCCTAAAGAAGGTGAATATAGATTTGCCACATGACCTGGCAATACCACTACTGGGTTTACACCCAGAAGAACTGAGAACAGAGACACAAACAGACATCTGCACAACAATATTCATAGCGGCATTATTCACATTTGCCAATAATTGGGAACAACCCAGGTGACCATCAACTGATGAATGGATAAACTGTGGTGTATTCACACGAAGGAATATTATGCAGCTGTAAGAAAAAATGAAGTTGTAAAGCACATGACAGCATGGATGAATCTGGAGGATATTATGTTGAGCAAAGCAAGCCAGGCACAAAATGACAAATAGTGAATGATTACACTATTATGAACTAAATACATTGTGTAATCTCATGGAGTTATTGACTTCAATATGGGTGACCAGAAAACAGAATGAGGTTAGAGAATGCAAAGCTAAGGGTTAACTTATGAAGAATTGGTAAAAAGCATGTGTGTTAATCTTTGGAAATGAATAGAAAAGGTGAAAGCCCAACATAATATTTGTAACTAGAAGTACTATTATGTGGGTATGAAAGTGGTTGAAAGGGAAAGTCTAAGGTATGTATGTTACTAAAAGGAAAGCTAAAAATTGTAACATGGGACTGTATAGCATAGTAAAACAGCATGTGAAATATGAATATGGGTAAAATTGCATATATAAGACCATCTTTCTTTGAAACTAAACAAATGTATATTAATACAACATGTTAATATCAGACAAAAAAAACATGCTAACTGAAAGAAACCAGACACAAAGTACAACATATTATATGATTCCATTTATATAAAATGTAAATATAAATCAAATTATAAAGTTAAAATTAGATTAGTGGTTATGAAGGGCTGGGGAAGGACTGCTAAAGGTGTGGAGTTTTTCTTTTTGGAGCAACAAAATTGTTCTAAAATTTTTTGCAGTAATGAATGCACAACACTATGACTATACTAAAAGCCATTAGCTATACACTTTGGATAGATCATATGGTATGTGAATATATCTCAACAAAACTGCTTAATAAATAAATACATAATTTGCAAGAATAGCCAGAAATAGCAGCTATGTACAGCAGGGAAGCATAGATTGAGAAGTGAAGAATTTTCTTGGTTGGTTTGTCTGCTTTTTATTATTGTTATTATTGAAATAATGAAAATACCCTAATAAGGATTGAAGAGATGAATGCACAACTATGTATTTATACCAAGAACCATTGATTGTATACTTTGGATCAATTGTATGCTTTATTAATATGTACCAATAAAAAAAAAAACTTTCACATACATTATGAGATAATCGTTCTGTTTTCTTATATATTGTCCTAACTTGACAGATATAAATGTTAAAACTTCAGAATTGTATTAAAAATGCAAATTGTTATCTACCATCTAAGCACTTTAATTCTTTATGCTTTACCAAAGTAAGTTATCTATTTTCAATTACCCTACTTCTGAAAAGCTAGTTAAATTTTCTACTAGCTTGCTAATAATACAATAGACTTGAAATAGTAACTAGAGAAACTAGGGTTGTTGTTTTTTTATTTTCACACTTTAATATTTAAACAAAGTTCTAGTTTTTCAGGAAACTCTGGAGATTTTATACCACTAGGAAGGAATAACTTGGTTTTAAAAAGAATCACTTATTCAATATTTAGATATCCTGATTTATTGCCTTCCAAATTGGCAACATTTTCCTTTTTCTATTTTTGTTCTTTTAAATAAGAATACTTGATACTGGCTAAAGCATGATGAGACAAGTAGTCTCATAAACAAGTCATAAAATATATGGCAATACATACCAATACCAAGCCTTTAAAAATTTCATACCCTTTTTTTCACACAGAAATTCTCCAAGAATTTTTAGTGGGAAGGAACAGTGGTTGGAGAATACTACATGCCTCTAGCCTCCCTATGTACAGGTACCTTCTGTGGCAGAGAGTGAAAAGGACACATACAGAAAGCAATTTCCAGCTACACTTTCTCCCCAATGGAAATGTACTAATTCCACCACCACCTTCATGTCCTATTGGCCCCAATTTATTAACTTAATAAAGGTAATAGATCCCTCCTTCCAAAATGGCTAGGACTTCCTGCATAAGAGGACCACTATGAAAAGAATTCTGGATTTCATATTATCTCAGCCCTCCTCAGGTGAAGAGTAGTTGTAGTGGGCTGTAAATAAATCTTGATTATTTGTCCTTAGAGGCTGAGAGAGCAGGCTAGCAGAAAAAATAAGCCCACACAGACTGGGGGTTTTCCCCAATGTTCACTTAATGTCCAGCCTATACCTCTGCAAAAACTCTGCTTACACATGTTTCAAAATAAATAAAAGGAACAAAAATCATTCACTGATAGTAAGTAGAAGCTTAAGTTAAATGTGCGTCCTTAGGTATTAGTAAGTTATTTGCAAAAAAAAAAATTCTTGCTTTCCACCAACTAAAGCAGCCCACCAAGAGGGAAAGTATCTGGAGCTGCAACAATGACAAGGTTTGCTACTATTAAAACACATTATAACATATAACCTCAACTTTCACCATCATTAATAAATACCAAAGAAACAAATATGTAAGTTAATTTTAGAAAAATATATAAAAATGTATCAAAATAATCATCAAAAAGTGAATAAACTATATTTAACCTATGAAACTTACTATTCTAAGCAATGCTGGTGATACTACCGGTAGCAGTTTGATATTATTTATGAATTCCAAAAATAGATATTGGATTGTATTTGTAACTGGTCTGTTCCTCTGGGTGTATTAGATTGTATTAAATTCAGAGGCTTCACTTTTACTTGATTAAATTATGATTAGGGCTTTGATTCGGCCAAGTCAGTAAGTCCCCTTGGTGGGCGGGGACTCACAGAGAAATCCACACAGCAGAGGAGAGTTTGAGTTTTGATGCTGGAGCCCCAAGGAGAGAGCCAAGATGTTCACTTGATAGCTTGCAGCTGAAGAGATCAGAGCCCTGAACAGTTGAGAAAGCCCAGAAAGAAATGAGCCCCAGGGAGAGAGACAAGCCTTATGTAAGCCTACAGCTGAGAACAGAAGGAGCTGGGACCACGGAGCCTTAGGAGGAAGAGGAAGGCGGAACCCTTCCACACATTGCCCGCCATCTTGCGTCAACATGTGGCAACAGACTTTGGGTGAGAAAGTACCTCTTACGGTACCTTGAGTTGGACTCTTTAGGGCCTGGTAACTATAAGCTTCTACCCCCAAATAAATACCCTTTATAAAAACCAACCAATTTCTGGTATTTTGCATCAGCACCCCTTTGGCTGACTAATACACTACCTTAGATAAATAAATTTTCAATATTATATTATGTTGAGCTATGTAAAATTGCTAATGTTCTTATGGTTCAGCCTAATATAAATATAACATTCCTTTAAAAACATTCAAATGCCTTCATAAAAGATAATTTGATGCAGTCTGCAATAAAAGATACATATGAGACAGCTAGATATTGAAAAGGCAAATATAATAAATTGTTAATGGTAAAATATAGATGGTAGGTATACAGGAATTCACTAAAATTATTTCAACTTTGTGGTATGTTTGAAAAGTCTGAAAATATAATGTTGGAATAAAACACAGATAAAAATTTCAAATGTGTTGAAACACACTAAGTAAGATGGTAGACCTAAAATAGGACATTAAATACACAATTCAGCCATGAGCTAAGGAGAAAAGAAAAACAAAGAGTTATCAAATTTCCTTAGAAGATTATAAACTCATTGGAGAGAAGTTTTCCTAGCATTGAATTCTATGCCCTGTGCCTTTATATGAGATAATGAACACAATGCATAATATGTACAAAAGCAGTCTCTAAAATCTGCAAAAGTTTGCTTTTCATATGGCCAATTTCTTGTATCAACTCTAGAGTCATGTTATCATGGTTATATGAAAGCATTTCTAATTAAGTTTTTAACAAGAAAGGCAGAGTATAATCTGGTGGATTTAAAAAACGAGCTTTTTAGAGTAGACAAACCTAGCTATTCATTGATTTGACCAATTATTTATTGAATGACTACTGTTATAGATATCCTACTAATTGCTAGGAACACAAAGTATCAATATTTTAGAAATCAATTTACTCCAGCATTCCTTAATATGGAATCTTTTGCTACCCAGCTCCTAGCATAAACTCTAAAACCACTTATATATTTCAGGAGTGTTTCTATCATGAAGCATGTAGCTGCAGAACTGTTCTGTGGATAAATATCCTGACATATTCTTGCTCAGATAAAAGGACATTCCATCACTGGTGGAAAGAGGGCAAAATATGAACCTACAGGCAAGGCCAAGACTTTTCTCAGAAAGCAAGAACTTACTCTGTGCCCAGCACTAGTCAAATATTCTATATGCATTATTTCATTTAATCTTCACAGTAACCCCATGTGCTAGATTGCTACAGTAAAGGCCTCCAATAAATCATGCCTCTCAGTCCATGGCCCTTTGCAATGTAACTTTGCTACTTTCCCATAAAGAGGTAGACTCTTGTGACTTACTTTGACCAGTACTGGAGAACTGACATTGTGAAACTTCTAAGGCTAGCTGTTTTAGTTTGCCAAAGGGCTGCCAACACAAAGTACCAGGAAAGAGTTGGTTTTTATAAAGGGGATTTATTTGGGATAAAAGCTTATAATTCCAAGGCCATGAAAAGCCCGCACCGAGGCACCATCAGAGGTGCTTTCTCACAAAGTCAGCTGTCACATGGTGAAGATGGCCACTGATCTCTGCCAAGGTCTCTGCCTTCCCCTCCAGAATCTACCATCTCTCAGAGCCCAGCTCCCAGAGCTCAGCTATCAGCAATCAGAGAGAGCTTGTCTCTTCTTGAGCTGCTCCATTGGGCCCAGCCTCTTGAGGACTTCGTGCTTAAGCAATCCTCTAGTCCTCTCTCACATGGCATGATCAAATATGGTAACTTCTCTTTTCTCTGTCTCTCCCTGTGTCTCCATTTTTATCAGACTCAGCAAGAGGGCAGAAACTCAACATCAATCAGGATCTTACCAAGTAATCTAATCAAAGGACCCTCAATGAAATTTAATGCAATCAGATGGTATCACATGCACAGGAATAGATTAGTTTAAAAACATAATCTTTCTCCTTTAGGGATTCATAAAATAATTTCAAACTGCCACACTAACCTCAGGAGGTCTGCAGCTTCCACTGTCATATCTGGGAACATTCCCATGGCTTTTGTAAGGAAGCTCCAGCTAAATAACTGAATGAGAGACTATGTAAAAAGAGAGACATAGCCAGATATGTGAGTCTATTTTAGACCCTACACCTCCAGCTGAGCTGCAAGCTGACTGCATCTGTATGGGTGAGCCCAGATGAGAACAGCAAAATAGCCCTGCCAACTCCCAGAATCCTGAGAAATACTAATTGTTTTACACCACTAAATTGTTGGTTTGTTAAGGAACAGATACTTGAAGCACCTATAAGATACGTACTATTATTTATCTCCATTTCAGAGCTGAGGAAGTATATGCTTAGCCAAATTTCAGAATTCTGCAAATACTTGAAAAGCAGTATCTCATTTGATAACTAACACACTTATTTTTCTTCAAGAAAGTAAAAAGCTAAGCAAGCATGGAAAAAATATACTTCCATCCAAATCTATAAAAATTACTTGCAATAAAAGATTGAACTCATGAAACATGAAAACATAGTTAACTTATTTCCATCTGTGAAATAAGTCAATACGTATTTACTTACTGCTTAAAAACAATAATAGTAACAACAACAACAACCTGATGGCAGTTGCTATGTATCAGGTATTGTTCTAAGTGATATAAAAGTGATTTGAGTGTACACACGCACTCACTCATTTTATCCTCAAACCCTATGAATAAGTTCTATAATTATTTCCATTTTCCTGATGGGGATATTGCCGCACAAAGTAATTAAGCCCACAATACACAGGTAAATTTCCCAATGATATTAGTAGATTTTTGTACATGGCATAGGACTGTTTAACACAGGGAATTCTGTGGTGGAAAATGGACTGTGGTTAACAGAACAAATATTCTCCCATTCTATAACAAATATATAATACTAATACAGGGTGTTAATCAGGTGGGTTGGGGGGAAAATACGCAAAATATAAGATATTGGCTATAGATAATAGTATTTTGACAATGCTCTTTCATAGTTTGTAACAAACGTTTCACAACAATGCAAGGTGGTGGTGGGGTGATATATGGGAGACCTGTATAATGATATGCATGTTTGTTTTGTAAGTTCACAACCTTTACTATCCACTTATTGTTTATGTATGCTCATGTATGAATGATATACTTCAACAACAAAAAATTTAATGAAAAAAAGTAGACATTTGCCACCAGAGAAAAGGCAATACAGCCTATATTTTTTTAAAAGGTCAAAAATTCAATGTCCAGATTAAAGCAGGTGCATTCCATTAACAAGGATCAGAGTGGTCTGCACTGTCAAGACGTAAATATTAAGGTCAACTTGAGAGGCATATTTGTAATAGGATGCATGTTTATTACAGAAGAGCAGTGCTGAAAAATCTACAAAGGGAAAATGGAATGACACATGACTCATGTATGTTTTATATATACACACATATATTTATGTCTGTTTAACACTGTTAAAAACCTGTTTGTAGGCCAGTGAGGGACAGACACATGTCACAAATTTTTACTAGTAGTGGACCTAAGCCTTTACATAAATTCTAACAAAATTCCTAAACAATCCAAATTCTGAAAATTACCAGTCTAGACATCTTGACGCACGTTAGGAGGGCATTCCGCCTATATGCCAGAAACATATCCCACACCCCTTCTTCAGAGTTGAAGAGGTGTTGGAGAGAGTACCAAAAACACAAGGACCCACAGAAGACGGTTCGAGTGATTCTGGACGATATGATAGCGACCATACCTCCTCAACCTGGCAGCCCGAGAAGGCATCTCCCCAGAAAACCCTGCATCAGAGTCCCGGAACACCAATTTCCCTCAATTAAAAAAAAGTCTCAGAAAAGCCAGAATTCGGTGTGAGGCGGGTCAACGACAGGAAAAGGCACCAGGGGAGGCCGAGGCCTTGGGAGCAGTCATCCCGCGGACCGCGCTTCTAGGGTCCAAGACGCCAGTAAAGATACTATATCAAGAACGGAAAAAGTTGACAGTCATCCCAGATCTATGGCCCCGAGGGCTCCTGCACAAGATCCCCTCCAGCTTTCTACGGCTCCCAACGTTTGCTTCTCCAACCGACCTTAGGCCCGCCCCCCTTGGTCGTCAGGCCCGCGTCTAGTCTCATACTCGAGAGTCGCCGTCAGTTCAAGGAGAACTTGTCTTGTGGCTTCCCTCCCCCACCTCTCTACTCCCGTACTCCCGGGAAACACTCACTTGCCCGCCAGATCTTTATGAGAGCCGCTCGAATTCATGAGCTGGGCCAAATCCTGCCGCACGGCTGCCGCCATCTTTCTTCCACCTCAGCTGCGGCTATGAAGACCTCTCGCCGCCAAAAAGAAAATGAGTGTGGTCCTCCAGAGTGCAGCTAGAGGGAACCCGAGATGCCAGAGAGTAGCGCCTGTGTTGGCCAGAGCGCCAAAGATGAATGGGTGTAGGAGCCTGACCTAGCTCCACCCCAGGGTTGAGTTACGCGCCTCAAACACTTCACGTCAGAGGCTTGCCCAGGCTTCTCTCACAGGATCAGGCTTGCCTGCTCTGACTTTGGGTTGGCTGATTTAGTCCAAAGGAGTGCGTTACTTGTGCAACTCCAAAAAGTGCCGGGTACACAAAACTACCACGTTTTTCTAAGTTCCGTGGCTCATGTCTGTGGTTTCCTCCTTCTTTAAGGCAGCGCTTCTCAAACTGCCTGTGGTAAAGAATGAGTTATTTCTAACTCATTACAGGCCGATACTTTTGTAAAATACAATAAAAATTGCCCCCATTCCCCCTCCCACTCTGTAACTTGTGTGTGTATGTGTGTGTGTATGTGTGTGTGTGTGTGTATCCAAGTTTGTCTAGGGCAGTGACAAGAACATCTGTTGTCGTGAAGTAATAACATCCCCTTTCACCCCCTTTTACTCTAGAAACTTTCCTATTTGGATGAAAACTTACATGGTTACCTATAAGAGTAAATTCAAATCGAAATCGAGATACGTTTCTCTCTCATTTCCTCATCCAGATTCCTGGTTCACAAGCACATAGTGGATGATAGAATCAGAATATCCCGTAATTACTCACGTCATTCATCCCACGTTACGCTCAGAACAGCCTGAGAATAACAGTGATACTACTACCACTCCCAATGTGATTACTGAAAACGATTAAACGTTTTTCTGCATTTCTTCTCCCTACTTCCCCTCATTTTTAAATAATTTTACCATATCTATATTGTGAACACATAGAACCATTTACAAACTGTACTTTCTCCCTTTTAATTCTAATTTAGTCTTAGTTCTGCAAATAATACCTATTTAATGTTCACCATTTGTTCTTATATGGTTACCTCCCTACTTATTTTTGGTTGTCTGAAGCTATATCTTTAATAGGCTCCTTAGGAAGGGCTAATGGAAGCATTCTTGCATGTTCTTACAGGCTGGTAACAGCTTTTGCCTTTTATGTTTGAAAATCAGTTTAGTTAGATATAATAATCGTTGACTCACTTTTCTTGAGAATTCCAAGAATGTTAATCCATTTTCTTGTAACATAAAGCATTGCTGAAAAATATCTGATGATTGTCTAATTTTCTTTTCCTTCTAAATCACTTTTTACCTAGTTTGCCTAGAGGCCCAAAAGATTTTTTCTTTTTTTTCTAAGGTCCAATAATTTTAGTAGAAAATGTACTGATGTTGGTCATTCTGGGTCAATATTCTCAGATACACAGTGTCCTCTTTCAATTTGAAGTTTCAATTTTTTTCAACATTTTCTTTAATTATAATTTTTCATACTTGTTCTATTCCTTTGGTTTCCTTTCATAAACTACTGTTATCTACATGTTAGAAGTCCTTTGCCTATGTTTAATATTATCACCTCTCATCAAAACCTTTTTGCTTTTTTGCCTTCTTTTTAATTTTAAAAAAATCCCTCCTCTTCACTTTCTATTTCTCTTCAGGCACCATCTGTTGTATTTATTCACTCCTGGTTTCCTTCTAGTTTAGTCTTCATTTCTAAAATGATATTTTTACTTCTAAGACTTTCCCAAGTTCTGAATTCTTCTAATTCTTATCATGTTGTTCTTCATGTCCTATATCATTTTCTATTCAATTTAACTAGTGATTACCTTTCTCTTTTCTGACATTCATTATCAAACACTCTCTAATATCATATGAGAACGCTTTAGTCCCTCACTGCTTCTTTATTCCACCTCAACAAATAAAACTCTTAGAATATTCCACACCCTTCACTCCCAGTTGAGACCTTTAGAACATATTTACTTTCTCTCCTCACCCTAATTCCTAGGTTTCACTAAGTTAGTACTTTTTGTTTCATTCCAGCATTTTGGTATTCCTTTGCAGTATGTCTTTTATTTTAAGAATCCTTAATGTACCACTTGTGTTACACATTCACAGTTACAGTATTATTCACTCTCATTACTATATAAATTCAAGGTTCCTTCCTCACCACAAATTTCTCTTCATCTTCTTGTCTTGATATGCAGCCTCTCTTCTGATTGGTTTATTGTTTAGTAGCATTCCCTCTTAAGTGATGCCTCAGATGCTGTACATGAGTAACATTTTTTTAATCTATGCATATCAACAAATATATTTCTATAACCCTGACATTTGAATTGGATTTGGGCTGAGCTGGTATCCTTTTCCCTCAGTGAATGCTACACCACAGTTTTCTAGCTTCCAGGATTTCAGATGAGAAGTCCAATTCCAGTGATTTCTTTCTCTTGCTCTCTCCTTCCCTCACTTCCTTCTTTCTTTTTCTTCTCTTCCCTTATCTTTATTTTTTTAAGGATTTATTTTTTTTATTTATCCGCCCCCCCCGCCAGTGTTGTTTTTGTGCTTGCTGTCTTGCTCTCTGTGTCTGCTTTTCCTCTAGTCTTCTCTTTAGGAGGCACCGGGAACCGATCCTAGGACCCCCGATACAGCAGAGAGGCACTCAATCGCTTGAGCCACCTCAGCTCCCTGGTTTGTTGTGTCTCTCATTGTCTCTTCTTTTTGTCTCTTTTTGTTGCTTCAGCTCTCTGAGTGGGCCAGCTAGCTATTACCAGGAGGCCCTGGGAAACGAACCTGGGACCTCCCATATGGTAGACTGGGCCCAATCACTTGAGCCACATCCACTTCCCTCTTTATTTTTTATTGAAGATTTATTTTAGATTAAATTATTTCATTTTGCAACATAGTCTTAAACAAAAATAAAAATCAGAATGAAAACAAAACATTAACATATCTTTCCCTCAAAGCATTTCAGAATCATAAAAATACAACACGAGAGTCAGGGGTTCAAATGAATCAGAAAGCAAACTAGTCCACATTTCAGAGTCCCAGACACCATATACCATCACCAACAAACCATTTCTAAGATGTCAACAACCCATGCTATTTGTTTTGAATTTTTCTTTTCTTCATCCCCTTCTTCCCCTTTTCCTTCTCTTCCTCCTTCTGTTTCCCCACCTTCTCCACCCCCCATCCCCCGCCCCAGTCTCCTCTCCCTCCTTCTTCTCATCACTTGTTCTTTCCACTTGGAAGTTTTTAAGATCATCTCTTCATAGAAATTTTTTTAAAAGATATGCCTCAGTGTATCTTTTCTCATTGATCCTACCTGGAACTCAGTGATGCTCTTCTCTTCAGATTCAACTCTATGTTTAGGTCAGGGAATTTTTCTATTGTTATCAGTTTGTTTATTACCTTTTTTTCTGTTCCCCTCTCTCCTTCTGGGACTCCAAATAGTCATATATTAGGTCTTTTAGTTTTATCTTCTTGTCTTGTTTATCATAATTTCTATCTCTATATTTTGTGATATCTTTTCCACTTTTCTTTTCAAACCATTTAGCAAGATTTAATAATTTTCCTTCAATATATGTACTAAATGGGTTTTTTAAATCATTTTTGTATGTATACTTGTATAAGAATATTATACCTGCTTGATTTATAAAACCCCAAATTGAAACAACCGAAATGTCCATCAAAAGGAAAATGTAGAAATAAAGTGTGGTATATTCATTCAATACAATACTACTCAGCATTTAAGAGGAAAAAAAAACTACTGATACATGCAAGAACATAAATAATCTCAAAATCAGTATACTGAGTGAAAGGATCCAGAAACAAATATATAAGTTTCCATCTATATAAAAGTCTAAATCAGACAAAACTAATCTTTGGTGATACAAATCAGATCATAAGTTCCTGGGGAATGGGCAATAGGGAAGGCAGGAATTTACTGGGAAGGGGCATAAGATGATGGAAATAGTCTACATATTGATAGGGGTATGGGTCACATGTATTAAAATACATCCAACTATACACTTAAGATCTGTGCATTTCACTGAATGGAAATTACACATCAATTTAAAAGGGGGGAAATCATGGTTTTTGTTCCATATTCTTGTATGTATTGAATTCAGTCTTATTAAGTGAATTATGTGTTTACCTTTATTTATTGTATAAGATGTCATCTGTCTATTCTAGCAGCTTTATTTTACTAGCAGCTATTTGTTCTTGGTGTTCTATCTATTCTTCTCTGTGCCTGCTGGATTTTATAAAGTGCATTTTCATTTCCTACATCTACTTGTTAGAGCTCAAATATGGCTGCAGGAATACCTTAAGTGGCAGCAATCTCATGGGTAGTGTATTAGTCTGGGTTCTCTAGAGAAACAAAACTGACAGAAAATATGTGTGTGTGTTTGTGTGTGTTATATAAATATTATGAGATTTTTTTCATAAGAATTGGCGC
>JAQZBX010044245.1:0-21428 GCA_029593785.1 Cabassous unicinctus
CTTACCAGGATTCTTATCATACTTATAATGAGTCTAAAATCATAATTTCTTTCAGGAAAAAATAAGAATTGAATCCTTACTAAGAATAAGTAGATAAATAAGTAAATATATAGGGAAGTGAAATCTCTTGCTTCCTATAGTAGAAGGCAAGGAGCTTAATGGCAAATGTGGAGGGTTTGCTGAAATTGGAAACTCATCATTTGCAACCATCTTGATAAAGATAGTATCAGGCAAGAATCATCGATGGATGTGAAATCCAGGGGAAAATTTGAGGAGAAGCAGAATATTTGCATGGTCTTAGAGTGTCTCCTCACAGATACTTTATTAATTGCAAGGGAGAAAAAAAACCAGTAATTTTACAGTGGAAAAACCAGACAACACTTTGAAAAAACTGATCAAAATTAATATAACCTATGAGAGATATTTGGACATTGTATTTCTGCAGATTTGACACCCTGAGAAGGATATATCAGTCAGGCAGTATTACAGCCAGTAATGCATAGTACAAATTAAAATCACAAGGAACCATCAAACACAAAAATGAGAAAGTTCTCTAAAAAAAAATGAGATGTGGTCACTTTTCTTCAAAAAATGTCATTCTCATAAAAAAGACAAAGAATTGCTTTGGGAACTGTTCAGATTAGAAGACATTAAAAAGACATGATAATTGAACATCTGACCCTAGACTGAATCCTATGGAGGGAAAATGCTATAAAGGACGACATTAGATCAATAAAAAAATTTAGAATATAAACTAGATTGAATAAAATATTATAATGATATAAATTTCTTAAGAAATATACACTGAAGAATTTATTGATGAAGGGTCATGATATGTATAACCTGCTCTCATATGTTTCTTTCACTCTCTATATATGCTGTATGAATGGGGGGAGGTTGAGAAAATGATCAAGCAAATGCAGTAAAATGTTAAAGATAGTTGAATCTAGGTGAAGAATATACAGGTATTCCTTGTAATATTTTTATGTTTGCAACTTTTCTAAGTTTGAAATTATGTCTAACTTAAATAAAATTAAAATGAAAGAATTGGTTTTGGGAAACAATTTGATTGATTGAATTAATTTGGCAGTTTAAGAAGCTGCCATTGTTCTTCCACCTGAGAGAGCTATTGGAATAATCAAATGAAAAGAATTTATATCAAAGCCTTTCATATTATTAACTACAAGTCAATGTGGAAGATGAAAGTATGTATCAATAAGGAGGACTAAAGCCATAACTGCTTATCAGGCTTCAAAAACTGTGTCTCACTGCACTGTCACTTTTCAAACACAACAAGGCCTCTTTTCTCACTTCCCCCACACATCTAAGCCTTTCCAAGTGGCAGAAACAATTATCCAGAGAACTCAGGTGCTGAACTAAACCACAAGAGCCTCTGCCCCAACCCCATCTCCATCCTTACCCCCACCTCCACCCTCACCACCACCTCACACCCACCCTCACCCCCACTGCCACCACGTGCCCTCTGACCCTGCCCCTTTATCAAGATCTTTGACAGATCCTCCAGGAAATGCATTTTAGGGAGAAGCAGGCCATCCCCAATGGGAAGAGAGAGTGTGCCACAAACAAGCCCATAAGGAGGGAGCAGTACAGGGTTTAAACCTGAGGCAGCTGGACTCCTAGTGTGCTGCAGAGGAACAGCTGTTGTTCAGTAGTGGCCTCTAGTCTATGGTTCCTCAGGGACTCCCGAGTTCCGCTGCTCCCCTCTGAACTTCTGCCTGGGGAAGAAGAATTCATGGCACTCTGAGTCACCAGAAGCGCAAGGATTAATGCTGAAAATAATAAGATGAAGATCACTATGGCAGGCAGAAAACTAGGGCTTTTGACCATTGCTGCAGCTTCCTAGACCAGGCTGAGGTCAAGAATCTCTCTTGGAGACATTGGTAACAAAGTCAGCGAACAGCCACAGGCCAAAATACATCTGAAAAAGGAAGCAAGAACTTCAGCTGTTGGAAAGTTAGTGCTCAAAAACTACAAAAACCTCTGGGAAAAAAGCACCTTTGCCTGTGCTGGAGCCGGAGCCAGAGTTGGAGGTCTAAAAGTAGAAAAACTTTTGCCTGAGCCTATTTTGGTGGATACTCCTTCAAGCCCAATGGTAACATCTGGATGTGCCCCTGGAGAAGAATATCTGTGCCAGGCTTTCTCTGATGCAATTCTTGCAGTAAGTGATGTGGATGCAGAAGATGGAGCTGATCCAAACCTTTGCAGTTAATACATGAAAGAAATCTTTGCTTATCTGAGACAACTTGAGGAAGAGCAAGCAGTCAGACCAAAATACGTCCTGGGTTGGGAAGTCACTGGAGCCGTAAGAGCCATCCTAATTGACTTGCTAGTGCAGGTTCAAATGAATTTCATGCTGCTGCAGGAGACCATGTATATGATGGTTTCCATCATTGATCAGTTCATGCAGAATAATTGTGTGCCCAAAAAGATGTTGCAGCTGGTTGGTATCACTGCCCATGTTTATTGCAAGCAAATATGAAGAAATGTATCCTCCAGAAATTGGCAACTTTGCCTTTGTGACTGGCTATACTTACACTAAACACCAGATCAGACAGAAGGAAATGATTCTAAGAGCTTTAAACTTTGGTCTTCATCACTCTCTATGACTGCACTTCCTTCAGAAAGCATCCAGGATAGGAGAGTTTGATGGTGATCAACATGCTTTGGCCAAATACCTGATGGAATTGATTGTGTTGGACTATGATATGGTGCATCTTCATGCTTCTCAAATTGCAGCAGGAGCTTTTTGCTTAGCACTGAAAATTCTTGATAATTGTGAATGGACACCAACTCTACAGCATTACCTGTCATACACTGAAGAATCCCTTCTTCCTGTTATGTAGCACCTGTCTAAGAATATAGCCATGGTGAATTCATGGGCTTACAAAAACACGTGACTATCAAGAACAAGTATGCTACCCCTAAACATGCTAAAATCAGCACTCTAGTACAGCTGAATCTTCGATATTTCAAGTTCTGATCTAGCCAAGGCTGTGACAGAGGCGTAACTTGTGAGCCTGATGTACTTTAATATTTGCAAATGAAATTGGCACTACGTGTTGCCTGTACAAAAATAAATAAGTAAAGTAGCATTATTAAGGTTGTGACAATGAACACAGGAAAAATTGGGAGGGGGAAAAAAGAAGATTTCATAATAAGTTAATCTAATGGTTAAGAGGTGTTGAATGTGATGAGAATTAAGAACAGCTTCAATACAATGAGGGACACAATTAGTTAAGGGGATCCCATAATTAATTCTTCAATTGATTCTGAAATTTTGATGTCAGAGCAATGGACTTCATGCAGGGGGGAAACCTGTATAAAGTTGTTTGTTTGTTTGTTTGTTTTTGAAATCAACAAACATCTTTTACAACTTCCAAAAGTAAACTAGTGGTACCAGTTTTCAAATTACTTTTTTTTTTGTTTTGTTTTGTTTTGTTTTGTTTTATTAAGAGGTATCAGGGATTGAACCTGGGATCTCATGCATGGGAAACAGGCATTCAACCACTGAACTACACCAGCTCCCCTTGAGAAATTAAGAATATATTTGAACTATTCCTGAGTTTAATTTTTCTGCAAAGTGGAAAAAAAGGACAGCTATAACTCAATTTTAAATCATAGAACCCCCTCGAGCTTGCCCACAGAATGTGAGTTTTCTGCAGACAGCTGCCCTGGGGTGAGGAGTTCCCTCTTGCTTGGGGAGTCCTGAAAGTTAGGGCAGAGATTTAAAAGTTGACAAGAAGAAGGAACAATTGATGCTGGGGCCCTGCTTCTAGTGTAAGGAGACGAAAGCCCATCCTTCACCAAAGGCATCTACACTCTATCCCCTCCTTAAAATGTGTCCAAAATAACTTGGTCTGTTGTGTGACCTGAAGAGTGGGCTGATGCCTTGAAACTTCTAGGTGTTCTACAAAGATTAGCTAATTTATAGACCTCCCAATTAAGTCACCCATTTTTCAGGGGAGGAAAGGAAGCTCTCACGGATTATGCCAAGATCACCAAGTTAGTGACTGGAGGAGATGGGATTCAAAGCCTAGCTGTCTAATTCCAGGGCACCTGCTATAACTACTCTATATTTCAGGTTCCTAATAAACTTGGACTTAAACAAATGGAAAACAAAAGCAGTAACTGCACAAAGAAAACTCTCCCAAGAGGCCACCTGGGCCTGGGGTATGATAAAACTTCTTTGAAGAAGAAAATTCCACATCCCAGTTTGAAAATTTCTGTTCCAGGTCCATGGGGATCACATCATCCTTACAGGCCTCTACTGCTTGGAATTTGCATCTACTTAAAACTGACTCCAGTCACTCTGCAAGAAAATAGAATGCCATAGAACCCAGCAAAAGAAGAAAAGAAGAAATTCAAAACTGCTTTTGTAGAACTCTTTAGTAAAAAGAATCATTTCTATCCTGACCAATTTAAGAAGAGAGTAGAGGAAAAAGGGAAAAATATATGTTATTATTACAAGAAGACAGGATCCTTGAAGAAGGATTATGGAAAGAGACTATAGGATTCAGAAATTGCAGGAACAAGGGAATTTGGAAAATCCAGAAGGCAGTAAAATGGACAGATTTAGAGAACATTGATATGAACATTGTTGATCCTTGTCTTATTTATGCTGCTGGTGCCACTTTTTCTGCTATTCCCTTGTGAATTTCCTATTTTGCATAAGAAAATAGGTCAATACAGGATGCTAATATTTCACGTTACCTTAGTTCCATTTTCTCCTTGTTGCTTCTCCTTCATGTTTCCCATACAGATAGGTTCTGTGACTGAGGAGCATGTTGTTTTTGTCCTAATTTTCCTGTATCTTCCTAAATCTTGAGGGATTTTGGTTGACAACTGCTCTGGCTGCTTCATGCTGATTAAGGGCATAGATTAGGATATGAGGAGTGGAAATCCTTGGTGTAAAGCTGAAAGTATTGAGCTCCTCGTCTTTGTTCCTGAAGAGATTAGTACCCCTGGGTTTCTGGGCTCAAGCAACATAGGAAAAATCGATACTTGTGAATCTAACCATGAAATTGTAGGGAAATAGTTTTCTATAGACTCTATGATAGAGCCCACCAAGGGAGTATTGATTCTATAAAGTCATGTGACTTCTTTATAGTATTCATATGTCTTTAGGGTTTAGAGGAACATTGTTACTTGAGGCTTTGCATGCTGTGGCACTTTGTGATGACTTGATGAGACCTACATGTTCATAACCTCCAGGATAACCTCTGGATACAAGTTGAAATTTCTCAGTCATAGAACCTCTATTTGGTTCTATGTCTTTTAAAATTTCACCCTTTTGAGAAAAATCTTTCTCCATAATCATTGCTGATCAACATTTGGCATTATTCCCTTAGCACTGGAGATCCTCATCCCTGGAAGTCATGTTCCATATAGGGGTGAAGGTAGTTAGTTTATTTGAGTTTGGCTTAGAGAAAGTCATTTTTTAAGCAAAACAGAGATTTTCAAGATGACTCTTAGCCATTAATTATAATTAGAATTAGTATGATCATTACAGAAATAAATTTCATAAGTGCAAGCTTCAATATTGTGGGCTTGGAACATTAGCATATTGAGAGGTGGTTGCAGCTGGAAATGAGAAAATGAATGACACATTGTAGTGACTATTAAAAAAGCAAAAAGCAAACAAACAAAACAATTAGTCGGGTTTCTAATATGTAATGAACTATTCTAACCAATATCTAAAATTCGACTAAGTAAGTGCCTATGGGTGTGAACAATAATTGTAGCTTTTCTGTAGAGTCTAAATTAGCAATTTGATAAGATTGCCTAGGTCAGCATCCTATTGTATGGCTGGAAAAAATGATGGAGAATGGCAATGTACTAGGAAGAGAAGGTGAGGATGAAAATGAAAAGTTTAAAAGGGACAGAGATGGCTTGGGGTACAAAGAAGGAGAAAGTGAGGAATAAAAATGCAAATAAGAAAATTAATAGGATAATAATTAAGATTATAGCAGTGTTATTGATTTTATTTCAATCTGATAAAAATCAGGTCTTGTTCTTGGGTTAGCCGTTTATATCTGACATCATTTGCATCTTCTGGATGACATAAACCTAACATAACCACTATGTATTATTTACAAAGGTCTGGTCCTGGGTCTTGGGATAGCTGTCTACACCAGATGGCGTCTACATCTCATCCTTCAGAATTTTGAACTTTAAGTCCCCAGTAGGAATAGATTTCCAAGCAGAGCTGGGACATTTCTTTAAGTTAAAAATATGAATCAAAGAATAAATACTTTCAAATTTAACTGCACATGGGTTAGTTAAATGTATCTGATCCTTTCCAATGAGATTGGAGTGCATTTTTATGGAGGTGTAATTTCCAATATACAAAATCACTGGACTGAAGATTGTAGTTCTGAATGTCTTCATGTCCTGGGAACACTGTAAAAGGAGTGTTCTACAAAGGATTAATTTTTCTTTAAGGTTTTGATTAATTCCTGGTCATACATTAGTTATTTCCTTTTATTTGTCAGGGCTCATATATTCCAGAGTTTACATTCATAGGTCTCCCTGTTACAATTTCCAATGAATATAATTTTTTTTATCTAAAATGAGTGGACCTTAGATTTAGTATGACTATATGTAGGGATTTTGACCATGTTAGATTGAAGGATTCCATGAATTTAGCTAATTAAGTTTTATGATGCCAATTGTTCATTTTACCTCACCTGAAAATTGAGGATGATAGGGACAGTGAAGCTTTTGGTTGACAGGTAAGACCTAAATTCATATGACTTGCTCTATTGTAATATTGGCTCTATTGCAGTAGTCTGGAACCAATCCCACAATATCGCTGGGGTGTGCCTGTAGTCTTTTCTTGATGGTTAACAAGTCCCCTGGATTTAAAATTACTTTATAATAATCAGGCACAGTAAGAGGAACTGGGTCTGGAAAAAACACGTTCTTGGCATGACTATAAGGAAAAAAATGCAGCTGTTCACACTTCTTTTATCTACTGGTAGCTAAATTAACAGGGCCTTCAGTTTTCTTTTTTCCATGTTAGTACTGGGATCGCCCCAACCATATTCAACTTCTGGTTTAGATACATCTCAGCAGAAAGTACAAACCCACTTTCCACTTGGAAAATTTGTCAATGTGGACCCATGAAAAAATAGATGGGGCAGGAAAAGATTGTGTTACTCAGTGACAGCTGAATCTTTCCAAAAGAATTAGCTTCCTAATTCCTCTAATGAAACTGTACCTTTTACATAAAATTGAAAGAAAACTAACAATGGAAATAGAACTGGTGCTTTTACCAAGGCTCAATAGGCTTTCAGAATCAGGTGTTAAACCAATTTTTTAAAGAATTAAAAAATAAAACTAACTATATACTCTTTGATTCAGTAGAAGCTACTTGAAAATTTCTGTGCACAAGGTTATAAATGCTCAGGCCTGCTTGCTAACTCTGTGTTAAGCATTCCTAATCCAAACCATGGAAAAGTTAAGAGATACCAAATTGTGTTTCTCAGAAGCATTTTCTCATTTCATTTTTCCCTCCCTTTGTCACTCGGGATCTCACAATGACCTTCACAGGAAGCCTTACAAACTGGGAACCAGAATGACCTATAAACTAGACCACTTGTCATCAAGAAATCTCACAGTCTTCTCTGCATAAGGATTTGATGGTTGAACTAGATGACATTTAAAGTTTTTCTTATCCCATTGTCCTGTGAGATTCAAAGTTTAGCTGTCATAATGTATCCAGCTGGCCCTTAAAATCAAATTTGTCCCCTGCTTGTGATCTCCCTCTCAGCATGAGTCTTCAATGACTCATATCAATGTATTATATGATGAAGCATCAAGTTATTTTCAACTCTTTATGTTGCACAAACATTTAGTATAACCATCTTGATATATGAATATAAAAACTCCATTTCCCCAAAGAAATGTTGAGCTCCTTCCTTTAAACATTGTTTCTTTACCAATAATAAAAATATAAGACCCTGAAAAAAAAATAGATGGAATACTTGGAGACATTTTTCACAACACAGGATATCCCTCCATTCTGACAAACTACACACCATACCTCAGTGAGGCCACTCTCTTTCCTTGTCCCTCTCACATGAAACTCTGACTTCTGGCAGGCATCCAGCCACTCAAACTTTCCATTTGAGGAATTTTCTTGGCAAAATTCAGATGGATCTGCTGTGCTGTCTTGAACATCTGGGTTAGCAGAGTCTCAGAAGCTGAGCCCTGATTGTTGCTATTTAAGATCAGGGATGTAAATGTGCTTCTTGGATAGTTGGTATTTGAGGTCTAGATTCTTCATCTCATTCCTGTTTCATATAACAATAGGAAAATCATAATTTTCATTTGGGCCACTGTTTTCTTCTTTTATATGGATGAGCTCTAACACAACCACTGGGATTGACTTTGTTGAATAAGCTCCTGTTGCTGTGCTAGAAGAGCCCAAGCTTCCTTAGGCCCCAGAGTTGGAGACATTAGGAGGACATATTGGGGGATGTACACTAGTTAGAGTAATATGCCCTGCACTGCCTGGAGATGGGCGTGATGAATTGGGTGATTGGACGGTTCTGTTTGAGGGTGGTCTTGACTGGCCATGACATGTGGTAGTATTTTTCCTCATGATATTGTCCAGAATAATAGTATTTCAGCAGTAATATGTGAAAGAAAAGAAAGATTAAAGAACCTCCCACTGGTGAGCTCGAATTGATCGTAGGTGAACCAAAAGCCTTTCCATCGTATCCTGCTGTACTAGTTGTAGTGGGACTGGAAGGAGGATAGGATGTGCTCTTCGCTGTTGATGGGCCAGCTGTCCACTGCTAATCTGCCACTTTGTTATATTTTGCTAAGCCATGAGATCATCTAAGGGATTTGGGCTCGATTGCTTGTCATAATATATTCTTGTTTGTTGGAATCTCAGATGTTGAGAATGAGAAGGAAGAACTTGTCCATTGGTTTTGAGGCTGTGATTTTGAAAATGTGTCAGACATGAAGGGGTTGGCTTTTGCTCCATGTACTGGAGTCCTAATCTAGCTAGGTTGATCTGTGTTGGAAACTTGCAGAACAGGTTTGAAGATAAACCACCTCGTGGAAGTGAATTGGAGTCCAAAACAGGATTCTGCTTAGACATTTGTGGCTTATTGTCTTTATTCCTGATTACCAAAGAACTTAAATTGATCATATTTTGAGACCAGAAACTAGGATCGCAGTGATATTGGATGGCATTTTTGGCCACTGGGGAAGGATCACTGCCTTGCTGGAAGGAAATACCATAATCAGTATATAATCAGGTGCTTGCTGCAAAGTAATGTTCTACTCCTGCCACTGGAAAATGCCCCTTTAGCAAAATGCATGACATAACCCTACAACTTAGAAAAGTCCAGCCACTTCTAGTTGTTGCATATGTTTCCTGCAGTGGCCCTTTGCAAGGTTCTCTAGATGGTTTAGTAAAACTTTTCCTATTTTATTTCTTTCCACATCAATGTAAATGTAGCAACTTTTATATACTACTCCACCACCTTTTGATTTGAATTTACTTCTATTATTCTGTTTTGGATTTCATTTCCTGGAATTTTATGTATTTTGATTTTATCCATCAATTTTGTGATTAGTGACTTTGCCATTTTCTGATTCTAAGAAGTTTCTTCTATCGATTGATAGCAATGCTCTTTATGTTCTAATTGACAGTGCTGATCTGACAGTTCATCACATGTCTCATGGTAAAGCTCAGCTGTTCATTTTTATGACTACTCACAACAACTGCCTCTGGAGTAACTTCACCCTCTGATGAGCTTGATGGAATCTCTTAGAGCCATTCAATACACACTCCAAAAATCCCATTAATATATGCATTGTCCTTACAGCTTGGATGCACCTGATTTAGATTTCTCTACCTCAGTGCTGAGAACCTCAGTAGTGTCCTTTACAAAGAAATGATCTTTGATGTGGCTTTCTGCAGGGAATGACTCCAACTTGGTTGGTAAACTGAGAGGAGCTGCTGATGGTGAGCTGAAGGCAGGATGGCAATGATATCTGGGCTGAACCTGGCCTCCAAATGAGGAGAAGGAGGCTGACCTGAGGCATGGGGAGGATGAGGTAGTGCTGGGGAGGAGCCAATCAAGGCAGCAACTGGTGGCCCAGTTCTGGATGTGCTTGTGAACCAGGTGCACGTGTCCATCAAGTTGAATCAGGTTGCCTCGCACCCATGCTCTGAGTCCCAGTACTGGGTACTGCTGACCCTAGGCCTTTTCCTAGCTGCTTGGCACTACTGAGCCCCTACCCTGAAACCCACCTCCTTTGTCCTGCCTTTGCTGCCATTGACCTCCTCTTCTACCTTCTGTTGGTGCAGGGAACAAGAGGGAGGGAAAGAGGGAGACTGCTTCCCGGATGGTGCTGGGGAAAGAATGGCTTGTATATTTAACTTTTTAATTTACTGTCAAACTTTACAAAACTGGCTCTTTAAAAACTGATGAAATGAAAGGACAGTAGACAGTCACTCAAAAAAAATAAACATGCAAATGGTAAGATGGATTTCAGTGAAATATATTTTTTAAGCCTATATATCAAAATATTATCATTTCTACCACAACACCAGCCACATTTCAAATGCTCAGTAATAACATCTACCCAGCAGCTACATAGTGGGCAGAGAAGATACTGATCACTTTTCCTGGAAATTTCTTTTGGACAGTGTTTTTTCAACATATCCAGGGCTATAATTTGATTCTTGGCAATCAAAAAGTAATCCCTTCTTCAGCCCGGTTTATGAAAATTAAATCTAAGCCCACAACTCCTAAAGAACAGAGTGAAGGGGTGACAAAATTGCACATACATAGTTGTTTCTCAGGCAGTAAGTTTTGATTATGTATGTAGAAATTGTCCATTTTGCTATCACCTAGCCACAGTTTGCAGATCTCAGAAAATTTATTAAATAAAGAGATTCAGAATTCACCTCTCCTTTGAATTCTCTAACTTCAAAGTGCTTATCAAATAAGCTCAGTTCTGGTAGAAAACAGTATGTATTTTGTACTGAAGAGTATTCATCTCACATCTTATTCACACTCAGTCATTCCTCTTTAAGCGGATCTTATTTTTACTTAATGAAGGCAACAAATTGAACATTATGCCCTAAAAAGAATATTATCTAGTTAAAAGGAAAATGTTAATTTGACTTCAAGTGATTTTCACCCAGGAATGTTTTGCCCCTTAGGGGACTCTAAGTAATATCTGTTGAAATCTTTGGGATTTCTATATCTGCGGGAGGGGAAGTGCTTCTGGCATTTGTTGGTTGGAGGCCAGGCATGCTGCCAAACACCCTACTGTGCTCAGGACAGCACCCATCACTGCCAACAAAAATCATCAAGCCTTTAATGCCAGTACAGAAGTTTCAGACACCGTGGTTTAAGCTATGCCTATTAAATGTGTTTTGGAGAAGTGGCTACAATCATTCCTACCAAAATATTTCTCTCCCTGATTGCAAAAATATATTATCAGAAAATTGTTTAAGAATATATACTAGAAATTACCCTAGAAACTATGTGTAGCTGGACAATAACTTTCTTTTTTAAAAAATATGCCAGTATGTATAACATAAATAAAAGACATCATCTAAAGACCAATATATCATATCTTTTATGTTTTACACAAGCCTAAAATTCAGATCCACCTAAACAATGTGAATAATCAGCTCATCCCAAAGACATTTTAATCTATTGTTAGCCCTAATAGCACATACATTTGGACTCTGTTAATGGCTTGACAAGAGAGTAAACCTTTGCATTTACTTCAGTTTGGAATGACATACTTCAATTTTAAATGTGACCACAGTTTCTACTTTATGGCATTTTATGATTTTCATATTTTCTTTAATTTAATTAACAAAAATTTGGAAATGTTTGAAAAATTGACAAGGATTCACAATATACATAATGTGAACCATGAACTTTACAACAGTGATATGAAATTAAAAATAATTTGTAAAATAACCTGAATATTTCCCTTTTGCGATCCTTTATCACCATTCAGAAGAATTTCATTTTCTTTTCTTTTTGATGTATAATCAATTTTGCTTTCTTAAATTATGTTATGTGAGTGTGTTAGATGACCCACAGATGATCTGGGATTATGAAGAAAGGAGGAAATATCAGAGAAAATTATCAAGAAATCGGTCCATTTCAAATAATTGAAATAGAGGTAGGAAGCCTGGAACAGAAGGCCCTAGAAGGAGGCCCCTGTGTAATCATTGACAGCACCACCTGGGTGGTGGTTGTGAGACAACCAAGTATGTATATACAGGAAGCTCATCTGCTGTGGACGTAGCAACCAGCTATGGGAAGAGCATCCTGAGAGATTCAACTATGGAATTTGTGTCCTGGGCTCCTCTCAGATCAATTTTGACCACTATTCCTAGGAGGTGGGCATGAGAACAAACAAAGAATGGGACCAGGGCATTTGTAAGAATCTGTTCAACATGAATGGGAGGTTTTCATATCTTCAGAAACTGGATTCTGGACACTGAATTTGAGAAAAGGAAAATGCTTTTCTGCCAGAACTAAACCAGATACTTTTCTTCAGGTAAACACCCGATTACAACTAGTGGGGATTTTCCTTGATTTAGATATTGAAAACATTGCCTTTTGTAACATTAGCGATGGATCCCATAGATTTACATTTATCAAGGTTTCTGCTTCTGAGCCACTGCGGCCATTCTTTTCTCCTGCAAATCCAAGAAATGAGGATAAAGCCTCTTGAGTATCTGTTCTCCAGTGATTCAAAGTATCTCCTAGCACAACACAAAATAGACCATAAAGGCTAGACAACAAAGTGCATTTATTGAAATTTATATTGCACTTTTATCTATTCACTTTTCTACTTGGTCTGACACATTGTTCAGAGTAATAGAAATATGTGGAACATTTTATGAATCACAAACATCATAATTCAATTAGAATATAATTTGCATTTTAAATATTATATGTTGTCATGGTCAAACTCATTAGATTTCATGTTTATATTTCTGTTTCTATACTATGTCCTGAACAATCATATAAACGTGAAATATTTTTCTATTATGGTAAGACTTCAATAGCTATGTAGGTTATAAATTAAATAAACACTTAGATATCACAAAATGGATTATCTAACTTTGTAAATGATAAGAAATGCTAATACTCTTTATTTACAGAATCACAGAGAACTGGTTAAATGCTTGAAAAACATCTAGAACTGAAAATTTTGTCTAACATTTGCTTGGGCAGGTGCTCTTCTAAGTCAAAAGTGAAGTTTCATGAGTTTTACTTATTTATTTATTTTTATTCAAACTTTATTTCAAATTCAATAAATGAAATAACAAACAAAAGGCAGCTCAACAATTTATGGAAGCATTACTCCAAAAAAGTTCTGTCCAGGCATTTTTATTTAATCGAATCCCCAAACAAACTCAATTGTTGATGTGTTTTAGAATTTGAAATACATGGTGTCAGTTACAATCTGGTAACATCCAATGTGCTCAGCCCTTCTTTCTTTGCTTTTTAATTTTTTTTTCCTAAATTTTCCAAAGCTATTACTCATTTTTAAAATAAAAAAATATATATTTTAAAAGAATCTTTAGATTACATAAATGTTACATCAAAAATATGGAGGATTCCCTTATATCTCACCCCTTTCCTTCCCTCACTTTTCCCCATTAACAACACCTTTCCTTAGTTTAGTTACAAACTAGTTTGTTACAATAATGAACACATATTAAAATATTGTTACTAAGCATGGTCTACAGTTTATATTATGGTTTACATTTTGATCACACAATTTTATAGGTTTTGACAAAATATATAATGTCCTGTATCCATCTTTGCAATGTCATGTAGAACAATTCCAATGTCCTAAAAAAGCCCTATGTTACACCTATTTTCCCTCTCCCTCCTGTCAGAAGCTCTTATGACCACTGCCTTTATATCAATGTTACAAGTTCTTCAATTACTAGAAAAATAATAAGTTTCCTTTGGTATATAATTACAGTACCCACTTACGTTTGTTCATTCCTCATTCTTAAAGATATGGGGACAGTGATGCCTACTCTGCTTTAAAGTGAGAGGGAGCTTAGATGCCATGGATCAGATGGGTGGAATTGACTTGCTTGCAGTTGTAGATACTTTCTGTTTTGGGGAATGGGCATTGTCAATCATCATCCTTTTGTTTGTTGGCTTGCACAAGTCCAATGAACTAGAGAGTAGGCGTTGGCTGTAATCGGCTGAGATTCAGGGCTCAACTGGCATATGGAAGGCTAGAAGATTTAAGTCTCTGGAACATATATTTAATGTATATAGTCCTAATTATAAGTTCAATAAAATGGACATAGAATCCAAGTGAAGAAACTTGTAAATGAATCCATCTCTGATATATTGTGTGATAGGTTATATATTCCAAGGTAAAGCCCACTGACAAGGTACTAAATTCCTGGGATTGTCTGCCCTACCTGTGGTGTCCAGATGTCTCTAGAAGTTTCAGAATAAACTCTGCTTGAGGCACTGTTTACTATGGCAGTCAGTGAGATGCCACCTAAGACATGCATAAGCGTAACCTCTGGAATGACCTCCCAACTTACTTTGAAATGCCTTAGCCATAAAAACTCATTTGTAATTAATATTTACCCATTTTAGCCAAGGTCTTTTTCAAATGTATCACTAGTTTGTGCCCAGTAATAATCCCTCAGTACCTGGGAGGCTCATCTCCAGGCGTCATGTCCCACACTGGGGGTATGGTAGTGCATTTCTATGCTGAGTTTAGCTAAGATAGAGGCCACATTTGAGAAACCAGGAGGCTTTCAGAAGGTAACTCTTAAGCAATAGATGATATTAGGTTAAGTCTCAGGTTCTCAAGAACAAGGTTCATAAGTACAAGCATCAATATCAAGGGTCTGGGTATATTGGTCTCTCTTTATTCTCTAGGCACTGCATATATACTCTAGGTATTCTTGCCACTCTATAAGAAAATGTAGCAAGATGCCTCAAGATGGGAATTCAATGTTCTTTCAATTATTTTGTGGGTCTCCACCCACTAAGACTATACCCCACGACCACTTGAACACATTCATATTCCATAGACATGTCCCAAGTGCACCCCTCCCCACACATCCCCCCACCACTGACACTGCACAACAGTGCAATCCAAAACCTCCCCCCAAAACAAAGCCATAAATAAATAAATAAATAAATAAATAAATAAATAAATAAATAAAATAAAAGTAAAAATTAAAAAAATAAATAAATAATGAAAAGAAAAAAAAATTTGCGTTGTGTTTTTCAACTCCATTAAGATCTGTTATCTTTTATGTACAGTGACAATTTCTTCCGTATGTACCCCCAGTGTGTTATTTTTTTTTTCACTTTATTTTTAAAGAAGCTTTAGGTTACAGAAAAGTCACATGAAATATATATATAGGGGATTCTCTTATTTCTTCTCCACTACTGCTCTCGCATTTTACTCTATTAATAGCATCTTTCACGAGTATGGTATACTTTTTACAATTGATGTACAAATATTGAAGCATTGACACTAACTATGGTCAATGGTTTACTTTATGGTTCACATTCTCTACCACACACTTTTATAGGTTCTAACAAAATGTATAATGACCTGTATCCATCATTGCAAGATCATGTAGAACAATTCCAATGTCCCAAAAATACCCCAGGCAGTCTTTATTTTCTTTAGGAGGTACCGGGGATTGAACCCAGGGCCTTGTACATGGGAAACAGGCACTCAACCACTGAGCCACATATGGTCCCCTCCATGAAGTTGTAATCTCTTTGCTCTGCAGGCTGTAGATAGGTTTATGAATGGGGGCATGATGCTGTACAACACAGTTATGAAAAGACTACTGAGACATGTTTTATTTTCAACAGGACCAAAGGCAGGTATTAACTGAGTAACTAAAAAGAAAATGAGAATTAACAACTGTGGGGTACAGGTGGATAAGGCCTTCTTATGGGCTTCAACAGAATGCATCCCAAGCACCATTGAAATATATCAATACAGAACTTAAGCAAAAAAACAAAACATACTGCAAGAAAACAAGCACTTATAGCTAAGGAGATAAACTCAGAAAATAGAATGTCTGAAGAGGAGATCCACAAAATTTGAGGTATGTTACAGAACTATTGATGGATCACATTGGATTCTGTGAAAGGAATCCTGAAAATGACACCTGTGCGGAGAGCAGAATAAACTAACACACTTGCCTATGAGCCACCAGCTGCCTGTGGGATGATGTTGAGTTAATAGTGCACAGGGTGGCAAATGGCAACCTAGCAATCATATGACATCACCTCAAGGAAGGCCAACTCTGTGAATCAAAACAGAATAAACAGGAAAATATGAGCAGCACATACTGGGAGGGAAATCAATTTACTGCCTGTCAGAGAATTCACAATTATTTTGGGAAGAGTAACTCAAGAGATTTGTAGGTCTGTGGTTAAAACTACAACGATGGGAATGTTTTTTTTTTTTAGCAAATACAACAGGGAAGGGTGATTGGTGCAGGGTGTGAGTGGTGGGGGGATATGTGGGAAAGGGTGCATCTGGGCATGCTTCTATGGAATATGTAATTGCTCATCTTGTCCTGGTGTGTTATCTTAGTGGGTGGAGTCCTACATAATAAACAAGAAAATATTAAACTTGCATCATGAGGAGTCCTGCTATGTTCTCAAATAGAGGAGCAAGAGTTCTTGAGAACATAGACAGTGGCTAATAAATGAAGATGGACAAATATGTCAAGCTGTCAATATAAATGCGTGTAATTATGAACTTTATTCTTCAAAAATTGCAACTTAGTGGTTACCATGGGTCCTGAGGGGAGGTAATGGGAAGAATGAATGGAACATGGGACATTTTAGGGTCTTCCTTCTTAATTTTCCCATCTGATATCCTCACTGTTATCTTCATCTCCTTCTGAAATAGACATGGTCACTGTGAAGACTGAATGCTGTAGCCCAGGTATTAATATTCTTTTCACAATTTGTCTTTTCTCATGGCTATGTTTCAATAGCCGTTAGCACTTTTAAGAGGTTCATTGGCGTTTAAAACTATGAATATCCCTATACAGAATATGGAAGAATTGTTGAAGAAAATGTTCAGGAGTTTTTTTGTCAGTTGTGAATTGACATAAGAGTTCCAGCCTCACAATCACATACACACACTGGGGATATGTAAAATATTTTTTAATAATTTTAAGGTGCATATTCCATAAACACAGGGAAATCCCAGGACACAGATATGAGAAATGAAATGAAAGTCACCTGATTAGCTCTGCAAATTAGGATTTGGTTTCCTAATTCTCACAAGTGACTCGACACAGAAAATTTGGCAGTGCTCAAGTGGTGTTTTGTTAACTGGGCCTTTCTTAATAACAATGTTGAAGTAGTGATCTTCTCACATACATGGCACAAAACTCATTTTTATGTCCTGGGAAGAAGAAAGGGAAGTTGATCTCAAACAAGAATTAACACTGGAAAATTAACTGTTAGTAATTCAACTGGGAGAGGAGCCTAATTTTCTCTTTCTTGGATTAAGGAATCCTGGGATAAAAATTTAGCATAAACACTTCTCCTGGGTATGAATAATGTCTTCTTTGTAGACTTCAATGTCATGAGGGCAGCGACCATATTTTGTCCTCTGCTGCTCCCCCAGCGATGACAACAGAAAACTGTCAACCACAGTCACCCACTTCCCATCCACGGAGCCCAAATCCTGTCATGTGTGCCCTCACTTGTTCCAGACATAGCAACAGCTGGAAAACAAGAACCCATCCCCTGTTAAAACTCAGTCATTCAATGTGGGGAAAATCACTTACCATGTGCATTTCCATCATGGTAGTCTAGGCAAAATTCTGGCAAGAAGCAAAGTAGATGTCCCATCTGTCCAGCCTATATTAAAGAATGTACCTGAAATGTAGGTGGATCTTCTGCCTCGACTGTATCAGTTCAGTGCAAAAGCACCCCCATGGGGAATGTTTATCATGCCCCTTCTGTCCTGTTGTCTCTTAGGACAATGATATCAGGCCTTAGTTGGCAGCTGGACAAGCTAGTTTTCAAAATGAACGAAATGGATCCCCTGGTAATGTAGTTCTACTGAAGAACCCAAAGATGCTGAATATCAAAGATAAGGGAAGGGTACCACCTGAAAATGTCTCACCAACAGACCAGAAGAAAAGCATCTATGCAATGGGTTCTCCATTGAATATGGGAATTAGCTGAATCCTGGAACTTAAAATTGTTAATGTTGCACAGCCCTAACTACACATAGAATCACCTGATCTTTAATGAAAACTACTAATGTGGCTGTGTCATGGCCTAGATTCTCAAAACTTAAGGTGTGTTAGGATTATACAGGCATCTTTTTACAATGTGATTCTGAATTGCAAGTATTCAGGGGAATCTCTCATTTTAGAATTTAGCCATAATGAAAGTGTGGTCCCAAAGTTTGAGAAACACACTTTGAGTAGCAACATCAACTTTGAGAGCAATTGAATTTGCCTCTTTCTCTGGTTGAGAGACAAAGGCACATAATGTTAAAACTCTTTCAGGTAAGATTTTTCTGTAAACCTACACTTCTCTAATACAATAAATTAAACAATTAAATATATTGTTAAATCTCCCATGTAAATCTAATACACAGTGTGTTGTCATTCTTTGCCCCCAATGACTTTACCCCAGGCATTATAAGAGGTTGGTATAAAGCACATGTGGTAGTTGTTCCTGTGGGTGTACAACCATGACAGCACATTTTTTTTTTTTGAGGTACCCAGGGCCAGGGATTGATTGAACCCGGGACCTCATATGAGGGAAGCCAGCACTCAACCACTGAGCCACATCAGCTTCCCTGAGCTGGTTTTATCATTTGTTTTCCTAGTTGTTTGTTTTTTAGTTTTTTCATGAGGCACCAAGAACTGAACCTGGGACCTCCCATGTGGGAGGTAGATGCTCAACTCCTTGAGCCACATTCACTCCCAGCATCTCTTTTTAATTCTACAAACTCTACTCTAATCATTATAGAATTGATTATGAAAACAATGCTCTTTAATATACCAAATTTCAGAGAAGCTCTGTCCAATAGAGATATAATGTGAGTTCCTCACATAATTTTTAATTTTATAAAACATACTTTAGAACAAAGAAAATGAGTAGAGTGATATAAAATATACCTATACATATTTTATTTACCCATTTTATCCAATATATTATCATATCCACATGTGTCACTAGCCACATTTCAGCACTCAAAGGACACATATAACTAGTGGCCACCATATTGAACAACACAGATATAGATTGTCCCAGAAATTTCCAGTGGACAGTGCTGTTCAGAATATCCTTGGCTAGAACTGGATTTATGGAAATAATGAAATAACCCATTTCTTTAACCTTGGTATTAGAAATCATTTCTAAGATGACTACTACTAAAGAACTACTATTGCACCCTGACAGAATATCTTCTAATTAACAAGAACATATTTTATTGGCTTCCAGGGGTTCTTAATTAGGAACAATTGCACCCCACAGGGCACATGAGATTTTGTTCACATACATTTTTTGAGTTGTCACAACAGGCAACGGTGTGCTACTGGCATCTATGGGTATAATGCTGCTAAGAATCCTACAATACACAAGCCAGCCCTCACAACAAAGAACCATCTATCCCAAAAACATAAATATCAATATAGCCAAAGTTGAGAAATTCTGGCTTAGACCCTGCTTGTCAGAAGTGTTTGTAAGACTTGGGATATCTCCTACTCACTTTAACCAAATACTAAGTGGTCAATGTGTATCCTGATGGCATGTTGTCACAGACTCCCTAGCTGAAAAAGGAATACAGATTTTCTATAAACATCAAGAAATATCATGAAACCTACTGAGAACTGTTCCCTAAAAACTCATGCTGTTTATGTACTCATTTCTTCCAAAATATGTTTCTCCATGACTGCAAATATGTATTTTCAGAAGTTTGTTTTACAAAGAACTTAAAACTGTCCTGGGACCATGTCAAGCTGGAAAATCTCCTTTCTTTTTTAAAAATTTTGCCCAGAAAGTATAACAGAAATAAAGGACAACTTACATTCAAATAAAACATGTCCTGTGTAATACATGCAAGGGTTACCACATATCCACAAAAAAATTATGATTCATCAGCTTACTTGAAACATACTTCACCCCTTATTAATCCTGTTAGAGTGCAGTATGCATTTTCATTCTTTTGGAGGCCAGACAAAGGTCTGAAGCCCATCTGTTTGCAGTTGAATGGATTTATGTACCTCAAATCAAATTAACCACTGATTCTCTTTATTGATATTTAATGAATTTAATATTTCTTAAATTTGCATATCTCAAGTTTGGAGACATTTGAACATATACAAGTATAATTTACATAACGACGATTGTGAATTTTACACCTCAGATAGAGGTGTAATTTGAAATATTTGTGTTTAATCTTACAATTTCCCATTCTTGATGTAGAATCACAACTCAGATGTATCTCCTTTGATTTCTTTTTTATATTATGTACAATCAATTTTACTCTCTTCATTCATGATATATTATTGTTTTATCAATAATCAGGAATTCTGTAGGGAGGGCAAAAAATCAAGAGAAAACATGGAATAACTCAGATTGAATTGAAATTATTAGGTTAAAATGAAATTTTTTGCTACTTTTGCTGGATATTCATTGTATTTCATTTTCAAAACCAAGCCACAGTCTTAATTCTCAAAAAGGTTGTCTCATTCCTACAAACAGAAAACACAAAGCTAAGAAAAAATAGTACCTGTTTCTATCAGAAGTATTTACACATTGTCCTAAGTGAACAAGATGGAAAAATGATTTGTCTTGGGATATCAGGAAAGGTTTCTGTAGGTATAAACAATTTAGTAGGACCTTGAGCTTAGTGGAAGTTCTGAAGGTCAGTCCATCAGGTATAAGGTGGAATTGAGGGATTATTACTAAGCACTAAATACTAATGCATTTGGAAAAAGAACTTGACCAAAAGAGGTAAATATTAAATACAAATGGGTATTTATGTCCAAGAGATTTCAAAGTGAGTCGGGAGTTCATTCTAGAGGTTACGCTTATGCATTTCTAAGAAGGATCTCATTGACTGGTACAATAATCAGTGTTTCAAGCAAGAGGGCTCCTGAAGGCTCTAGAGATATCTAGACACTATAAGCAGGGCAGACAAGCTCAGAAATTTGGCACTCTGTCAGTGGGCCTTACCTTGGAATATATGCTTTCCAATGTAACAGAGTTCAACTCATTTATAGTTTTCGTACACATGGCCTTTCTGCCCCTTTTATTTGAACCTATAATTAGCACTATATTTGTTAAATATATTTCCCAGAAACCTAAGTTTTTCATCTATTCATATACCTGTTGTGCCTT
>JAQZBX010044246.1:11540-21618 GCA_029593785.1 Cabassous unicinctus
GGTTTTTTCGGACTTTGGGGGTTGTCCTGAGTGGTGAAGCAGCGACGAATGTAGGCCATTTTACATCAGAATATACCATGCAGAACTGGGTGGGAGAGAGTGTGGCCTGTGATGTGAACTGTGGTCTATGCTCGGTGGCAAGGCCCCAGGATGTGTATATCCATTGCGGGTGTAGTACCACGCGGATGGGGAATGGTTGAGTGGGGTGCTGTTGGGGGTGTGGGCGGCGGGGAGCATGGGAATCCCTGTAGTTTCTTAGTGGTATTTGGGTAATCTGGGCACCTTTATAGAATGTATACATATATATATAACAAGTGACATTTATGTAAACAAATGCACATATATGCATATGTATTATATATCATTTTACAAAAAAAAAAAAAAAAAAATAAAAGAAAAAAAGAAAAAAAAAAAAGAAACCATCAGTGGACCATCCTCCTCTGCCAGACACTGCCCCTGCACTCGGGGACTGTTGCTGCTTCCAATAAGAGTTTAATATCCAGAATACATAAAGAATTCCTACAATTCTGAAATAAAAAGACAATGCACTTAAAAATGGGCAAAAGACTTGGGTATACATTTCTCAAAAGAAGATATATAAATGGCCAAAAAGTACATGAAAAGATCCTCAAAATCATTAGCTATTAAGGAAATGCAGAGGATGTGGAGAAATAGTAACATTCATTCATTGCTGGTGGGAATGTAAAATAGTGTCAGTTGATGTGGAAGACTGACAGTTCCTCAGAAATTTAAGTACAGAATTTCCATATGAACCTGCAATCCCACCTCTAGGTAAATATCACAATGATTTGAAAGCAGGGCACTCTCAATGTTCATAACAATATTATTTAGTTGCCAAAAGATGAAAGTAAAGCAAGTGTCCATCAACCAATGAATAAAGATGAATAAAATGTGGTATATACATGAAATGGAATATTATTCAGCCATAAAATGTAATGAAGTTCTGATAAATGGGATAATTTGGATGAACCAGGAAGACATCATGTTGAGTAAAATAAGCCATATGCAAAAGGACAAATATTGTTTGAAATAAATAGAATAAGTGAATGCAGAGAGTCAGAATCTAGAATATGGGTTACCAGGGTCTGAGGTTAGGGTAGGGAATAGGAGTTAATGCTTAATTTGTAGACTTCTAGTAAGGTTGATGGTAAAGTTTTAGTAATGGATGGTGGTGATGGTAGTACAACATTCTAAATGTAATTAACAGCACTCAACTACATATATGAATATGATTAACAGGAGATATTTTAGGTTGTTTATATGCTAAAAGAATATTTAAAAACAAAACAAAGGAATGTACAATGTAAACAGAGAACCCTATTTTAAATGATGGAATATAGTAATAGAGCAATTATAAAAATGTTCTTTCATGAATTGTAACAAATATATCACAATAATGCACGGTGTTAGTAATATGGCAACCTTTACAGAGTTCCTATGAAGAAGTCTGTATGTTATGCATGGTTTTTCTGTACAACTACAACTTCTCTAATTTAAAAAATCAATATGTGAGAGATGTGTGGGTCTATTTCTGAAATTTCAATTCTGTTCCAATGGTCTATTTGTCTGTCTTTATGTCAGTACCACAACTCTTTTGATTACTGTAACTTTGCAGTACAATTTGAGGTTGGGAAATCTGGAATTGTTGGAGCCCTCCAACTTTATTCTTCTTTTTCATAATTGTTTTGTATATTTAGGACACCTTGAAGTTCCACATGAATTTGAGGATTGAGTTTTCCTTTTCTGCAAAAAATGGCTACTGGAATTTTCATAGGGATTGCATTGAATCTATAGATTTCTTTGCATAATACTGAAATCTTAGCAATACTAACTTTTCCATTCCATTAACTTGCAATACCTTGCTACTTATTTACATATTATTTAATGTCTTTTGTCAGTGTTTTTTTTCCAGTTTTCAATGTACAAGTCTTATATCCTTGCTTAAATATATTTCTATATATTTTATTCCTTTTAAGCCATTATAAAAAGAATTGTTTTCTTAATTTCCTCTTTGATTTCCAGTGCATAGGAACAGAATTTTTCTGTGTATTGATCTTTTACACTGCTACTTTAAATTGATTTATTAGTGCTAATAATTTTCCTGTAGATTTCTTTGGGTTTTCTATACATATATATAAACATGCCAGCTGCAAATAAAGATAGCTTTAATTTTTCCTTTCCAATTTGCATGTCTTTTATTTCTTTTTTGGTTAAATGCTCTGGCTATAACTTCTAGTACAATATTGAATAGCAATGGTAAAAGTGGGAATCCTTGACTTATTCCCAACCTTAGAAGGAACACTTTCAGTATTTCACCATAGAGACTGGTGTTAGCTGTAGGTTTTTCATATATTGCCTTTATCATGTTGAGAAATTTCCCTTCTAGTCCTAGTGTTCTGTGTGTTCTTCGCAAGAAATGGTGCTAGATTTTGCCAAATACATTTTCTGCCCCTATTGAAGTCATCGTGGTTTAAGAAATCCCTTTTTCTATTTTATGCAATTTATTACATTGATTGGTTTTCATATTTTGAACCACACTTTGAATCCTGGGATAAATACAACTTAGTCATGGTGTTTAATCTTTTCAAAATGTTATGAATTCAACTTGCTAGTGATAATGTAAAAGATTTTTGCTCTATATCCATAGTGGAAATTTGTAATTTTCATTTCTTATGGTATCTTTGTAGGCTTTTGTATCAGTGAAATACTGGACTCCGTATGTCTGTGGAGATTGGAGTAAGAAAGTTGATGATAGTGCTCAATGTAGAGTTAACATCAGTAACCCTTTGTGTTTGTGTGCTTCTGGGAAGGTATATCAAAGGCAAATCTCCAGATTTTTGAAGATCTACTAGCTGCTGTTGGAGACTTGAGGAAGATTGTTTACTTGTATGGAAAAGTTAATAGCTTCAATTTGAGACATATTTCAGTTTAGAGGTCTGTGACAAATACAAGGAGAATTTAAAGCTGAGAAATAGAATCCACACAATAGTTTTGAACACAGCAAAGAAGAGGACTGGCAAAAATTGAAGCAATTAAAGAAATGTATAACATTTCCAAGGCAGTGTATAGAATTTTATTTTGAGATGATTCAATAGTATTGCTTTAGAAATTGTTGCTGAGGACACTGGGATGGAGTAACTAGTGTAGTTTGAAGGCAGTCAAGAGACTCAGATATCAAAAAATCCTAATAAAAAGAAAGTTCTCCCAAAGAGGTCATGGTCCAATTCTAGCTTGATTCCAAGTAAAAGACAGGCACACTCATTGGATTTAATTTTGAGGAGATCACTGGTGATCTTAGTTGTTCTTATTTATGGTGAAATCAAAGTTATCTTAGAAATCCAGAGGGTGATGGGATGTGAGAAGATGTTAACTAAATATGGATAGCACTACAAGTTCAATTGTGAAGAGGGAAAACATGGGGCATGAGCTGGGAGACCATAGTTTCAGAGATGGTTTTGGCTTTAAGATGGGAAACAGTGGGCTTAAATCACAAAAGCATGGATGGGAAATATAGAGAAAGGGTGCTGGAAGAGGTGGTTTAGTGTATAGACAATAATTCAAATTTACCGAGAAAGTAGAAGAGAAAGGGAATCATGTGGAGAAATTGGACAGCCAGGGATAGAGATGATTCTTAACTTAAATTTTAATCTTCACAGAAGGGAAGGAGAATCCAAAGGTTAGGAGCATGTGAGTATTTCTGGATTTCATAACAATGAGTTGATATTAGATGGCTTTTAAAGTCTGTTTTGTTTGATTTTAGTATAGCTATCCTTGCTCTTTTTGGTTACTGTTTGCATGGAATATCTTTCTCCAACCTTTCACTTTCAGCCAATTAGTATCCCTGGGTCTAATATGTAGACAGCATGTGGATGGCTGTTTGTTTGTTTTTTTATCCATTCTGTCACCCTATATCTTTTGATTGAGGAGTTTAATCCATTCAAATTCAATGATATTTCTGTAAATGCATTATTTACTTGCATCATTTTATTTTTTGGCTTTCATATGTTCATATCTTATTTTTGTCTGTCATTTTGCCCTTTTAATTATCCTTTCTGATAGTCTTCTCTTCTACACTCTCCTCCAGTCTTTAGGGCTCCCTTAAGTGCTTCCTGCAGTGCTGGGTCTTTTTTATTAACTCTCTTAGTTTCTGTTTACTTGTGAATATTTTAAACTCACCTTCATATTTGAAGGACAATTTTTCTGGATAAAGAATTCTCAGCTGGCAAATTTTCTCCTTTCAGTATCCTAATTATATCATATGACTGTTTTCTCACATCCATGGTTTCTGATGAGAAATCAACACTAAGTCTTACAGGACATCACTTATATGTGTTGGTTTGTTTCTCCCTTGTTGCTTTCAGAATTTTCTCTTTATCTTTGGTATTTGACATTCTGAGTAATATGTGTCTTGTTGTATGTCTCTTTGGATTCATTCTGATTGTAATAGGCTGTGCTTCTTGGACATGTAAACACCTTTCTTCCATAAGAGTTGGGAAATTTTCAACCATTATTTTTTCAAATACTCTTTCTGCCCCTTTTCCCTTCTCTTCTCCTTCTAGGAATCCCATGACATGTATGTTGTGCTTCATGCTATCATTCAATATTTTTTCCATTCTTTTCTCTTTCTTCAATTTCAATTTCAGCTGTTCTGTGTTATACATCACTTATTCTTTCTTCTATGATTTTGAGTCTGTTGTTGTATGCCTCTAATGTGTTTTTTATCTCACTTATTGTCTTTGATTCCCATAAGCTCTTTTTTCTATTTAATTTTTCTAATTCTTCTTTCTGCTCACCTAGTGTCTTCTTATTGTCCTTTATCTCTTTAGCCACATTTTCTTTCAACTTCTTGTTTGATTTAGACTTCTATGAACATCATTGACTAGTTGTCTCAAAGCATAAGTTTCATCTGGGGCTTTGATATCTTCCTTTGCTTGAGTAACAGCTTCCTTTTCCTTAGTATGGCTTGTAATGTTTTGCTCATGTCCATGCATCTGATTATGATTTGAATTATTCTGATGTTCAATACCTCTCTCTTGCATAAGGATTTAGTGGTGGGAGGTTATGTTTTACTTTTGTTCCTTGATTCTCAGTTCCAGTTCTTCTAGCTCTTTAAGATTATACCTGTCTAGTTGCTCAAACCCAAGCCATGCACCTAGTAATGGGTTGAATAGAAGCTTCCAAGGCCTTGGGGTGGAAGACTTAAAGGCCCCCAAAAAGCTATTTATTTACTTTTATTTTCCTTGCATGCACTTCCTTCATCTGCCAGCAGGTGGTGCTCTTTGTAAGACATCATATCTCAAACCAGTTAGATGTGTTCACTGTAACACCAATGAGAACAATGTGAAAGAGGATCCTGTCTCAAGGCTATTGAGTGATGACCCTAAACAAAGAGATGAAAGTTCAAGGCAACTGAATCTTTTCGGTTCATGACATAAATGGGAAAAGAAGTCTGTTAAAAGCTTGGAACAATCTACAGGATTCCATGTCCTTTAAACACATGTCTAATGTGTTTTTTATCTCGCCTATTGTCTTTGATTCCCATAAGCTCTTTTTTCTGTTTAATTTTTCTAATTTTTATTTCTGCTCACCTAGTGTCTTCTTATTGTCCTTTATCTCTTTAGCCACATTTTCTTTCAACATCTTGGTTTGATTTAGATTTCTATGAACATCATTGAAGCATCCTCCATGTTCAATCCCTGTCCCCCTGCCCAGCCTTCTGGACAGGTGGAGGGAAGCCTTCCTTACACAGATCAGAAGGAGTCCCAGAGCACAAGGAGTATGGATATGACCATGTGAAGGACACACTGCTCTGAGTATGCCTCAGAGTACACTCAGTGTTATTAAAGATAACTGAAGTTAATTTTCAGTACCATAGGAGAACACGGACTTTCTGCTTGTTATTGCTCCATGAAGAACTACTAGTGTGGACTTATATATTCCTTTTAGTGCTTTGGTGGAGAAGAAATGCACTAATTAAGGCTGAGTGTGCCTTTCTCTGTTCTTCATTTGCAGATCCAGAACCTGTGATGATGGTTTTTATTAGGGCTCCAATAAAAATCCATTCTCTTTTGGGATGGAAGGAGCCTGCATCATTCTCAACATCTGTACCTGCTGAGGTTTACTTTTTCTACTCTGGTATTCTGCATACAGATTACACTGTCTAGTGCACTCACAATCTCACTTTTATTTTTCTCAGCCAGTGTTCACACATTTTTCTGGGATTCCCATAATGTTTATTGGGTTCACTGAGCTCCTGGTGTTTCTGTGTTACTGCTATGAGCATGTGAATATTGACATTTCCTACCTTACCATACAGGATTCACCTTGGCATTTCTTTTTCTTTAGCTGCCCCAGGAGTAGAGAAGGTATATATGGATTGAAAGAAGGAGACCTGATCTTTGCCTGGGACCAAGGTGAATCATTGTAAGAGCAGGCCCCTCAGGATGGTCAACATTGAAGGCAAGGGAAATAGGGGTCAATAGAAGGAGCAGGAGGAGGGTAGTTTCCTTTCTGTGCTAGACTCCTGTGTATGCATCATGCCCTGGGTCCAGGCTTTTATCTCTGCCCCCAACTGTCTGGCCAATCCCTGCTTGAGGGTCAGGATACATCACAATAGGACATCTGTGACTCTTCCCTAGTTTCCAAACCCTGTGACTCCTCACCTTGATTTCTTGCTTGGATGTCCTTGCCTGCCAAGGGTTCTACCCCCTCCATCTCAATGACACTCATCCTTGTCTAGTAAGGAGAAATTCAGTTTGTAGGTAAATTTATTTAACATCAGCATCACATTGCCTTTAGGAAGCAGAGTGCATCTCCAACCCAGTGTACATAGCACAAGACACAGGGATAAGGAAGGGTCTTCTAAGTCCATCAGAGGGCTGCTTAAGCACAGGAGTTGTAGCCCCTCCCCTCCTCCACTACTTGTATTCCACCCCTCTGAAGCCATGTCCCATGTCCACAGACTGTGGTTTCCATGGTGGCAGTAAACAAACTTCAGCAAAGCTTTTTTCTTTTCTTTTTTTCATAAGCATGACAAACATTTCTTCCTGTCCATCTTTAATTAATAAAAGAGGTATTCTTGGGTCAAGGTCTAGAAAAAGACAGGAATCTAGAAATATGAATCAGTTTCAGGGTTACTTATGTCCTGTGTTTGTCTAGTTGAAAAGGAAGCAAAGAAGTTGATACTTGTATTTGACAACACTAAATACTAACACACATGCCAAAGTCTAGGGTTAATAAGAGTAAAATATGGCAGTCTATGCACTGCTTTTTGTTGGGACTCTGATAGACTGCTCTTTAGGTATAAGTGAAAAACAAAAGTGTATAAAAGCTCACACCCTCAAATTACATGAACTTTGTCCTGGATTGGTGATGTCCACAGGGTCTGGAAGAAGCAAACTGAAGGCCCCTCTGAAAGAGATTAGCACCACTCTAGGTCTCACATCATTTCTACAGTTTTGAAATATAATGTCAAACACATTAAAAATGACCAGGTGAAAAAGGAAACAAGATAATATGAGTGAAAATCAACAAAGTCACACATTGGGAACTCCAGATCCTGTCATATTATATGGAGAATGTAAAAAAACTATATTTGTTATCTTCAAAGTCATAAAAGACAAACTTAAAACTTTTGGTAATGTACTAGAAAGTTTAAAAAGTGTCACAGAAGAATATATATATATATATATAGTATATGTATACTAAAAATACAATCAAATAATGAAGAACTCAATGAATTACAAAAACTTTAAATATTTCAGAAGAGAGAATGATGAACTAGAAGAACAAGCCTTGAAATATGTAAAAAATGAAACTGTAGAAAAATAATGGAAAATACAGAAGAAAGTGTAAGAATGATAGAATAATAGAGAATATAATGAGAAGTTACAACATATATTTAGGTGGGATGCTAGAAGGAGACTAAACATAGAATAGGGCAGAAGCTACATTTGAAGAGATAATTTTTAACAATTCTCTAAAATTGATGAGACATTGATTCATAGACACAAGAAGCCCAACAAACCCAGAAGGAAAAATCAAAATACATGCAGACTTAGGTATATAACTGTAAACTTGAAAGAAAATCTTAAATATAGCTAGAAAATAAGAATATAACCAGTAAAGGGGTAATAAATGAAAAAGCTGACTACCAACACTAACAATGGAAGACAGAAGGCAATGAATGACAGGAGATCTTTAAAATGCTATCATAAAGGAACTGCCAAAGTAGAAATCTATACTGAAAAAAATGTCCTTCATAATGATGTGAAATAAACACTTTTCCAGACAAGTAAAAACTGAGAAAGTTTGCCAGCAGCAACTAATTTTAAAAGAAATGAAAATGGATAGTCTTTAGGCAGACAGAATATAATTCCAGATGGAGGGTTCAAGATTTCAGGATTTATTGAAGAACAATAATAATTTAAATCAATGACTATTGAATGAAAAAGTATTATGTTATCTGTGGGTTAGAACATCCATAAAGTATTAAAATACATGATAATATATTTTGTACGTTGGATAAATGGATCTAAAGTGTTTAAAAATACATTATTTGTGAGATTTTGGGAACATATCCAATGGGTTAGGCAGATAAGGCTTAGCTCTCACTAAAACAACAAAGAAAAAGCCAGAGGCTGCTGTGGAGACCTGCTTTGGGGCACAGCAAACCAACGCACTACTTACCAACTCCCAGAAGAGTGAGGATCAAAGACACAAAGAAGCCAAAACAAGTAATTGTGAGTTATTAAACCTCCCGGTTGCTGGGAAGGGCTCCCCTGCCTTACCAATGAGATATTATGTGAGGATAAAACTCTTGGTGAATTGTATCTGAGAGTAGAGCAGACATCTACCTCCACCCAAAGGTACTCTGAGTCATCTAGGAGGGTACTGGACAGATAGGGAAGCCAGGAATAATCTTTGGTTGCTTACCTTGGTGACTGGAGGGGTCACACATACCTGGCCCTCAGGGTGGACAGACTAGGTGGAGACCCTAGCTCCTGATCCAAATGGGAGTGTGATAGCAGATTCCCTGTGAGGAAGAGGGGTCTGGGAGGTTGGAGAGCGATTTCTCTGTGGCAAGTTCAGCCAGCTGGGTCCCCTTGAATATTGGAAGGGATCCTGGCTTGACAGAGAGAAGGGAGAAGGATTGCCTCAGGCAGGTGGTCACACCCAGTCACCTAGGTAAAGGAAGAAATTACATCAGTGAGGAGGTAGAGACAGCCGACATCAGCACCACTCCAACTGACTCCAGGAGATCTACCCTATCTGCCTGAGGGAAAAAGGGTTGATAGCTCAATGAAAGACTAATTATCCTAAGGAGGCAGAATAGCTCAGTGGAAGAATTCCTGTCTATCATATATGAGGCTCCTGGTTTGATTCCTGGCTCCTCCATGAGAAGTGGCTCACCAGGTTAACAGGCACCTGGCTGAAACTTTATGACAGGGTACATGCAGACATTTTCTTTGTATTAGCTTTTCTTATATCTTTTTTTTTTCCAAAAAAAGTTTCCTTTTCTTTCATTTCCCTTATTTTATTCACTACAACCCAGTTCAAACCTTGCAGAGGGCAGGCTGCAGGGTGAGTGATTGAGGAACACAGCAGACTGAGAAGATCCTTAGGGGTCTAAGGGAGAAGGCTGTTTTTCTGTGTGTGTTTTTTCTCTGTCTCCTTTTTTTAAAAAAAAATATGTACACTGTGCTGCTGTCTTGTTTCTTGCTTGTTTTGTGTCCCCTTTCTTTGTTTCTCTGCTTGTTTCTTTTGCTTTTTTGTTTTTCTTTTTTTCTTTTGGTTACTGATCTATTCTACTTAAGCTATTTCTTTTCACACCTTCATCTTTATATCTTTTGTTTTCCATTGTTGTTTCATTCCACCTCTTTTATTTGGTCTCCAATTTATCTTGTTTGTATTTCTCCCTCTCTCCTTTTTTCTCTGCTTACTTTCTCTTTTTCAGTTTTTTCTTTCTCTCTTTTCTCTTTTCTTTTCCCCTCTTCTTGCCATTCCAGCCTTTTAATTCATTCCATATATTTTTTCTCTATTCTGTTTCTTGTTTCAT
>JAQZBX010044247.1:0-21432 GCA_029593785.1 Cabassous unicinctus
AAAAAAAAAAAAAAAAAAAAAAATATATATATATATAGGCTGTTACTAAAAGCAGAAACAAAAGGGATGACTAGAAAGCAGAGGAGGAAGACAGTTACTTAGACCTTACCAGAAATTATACTCCCTAATTTTGTCTTTGTTTTTTTGTTTTTTTGTTTTTGGGGTCCCTTATTTTGTTCTGAGGGTTTGACATACTAGGGAAGGGCAGTATAGCAGAGTTGGGCTGGCTCTGGGGCTAGCCTGTGTGCATTTAAATCCTAGCTCTGCTGCTCATTAGCGGTGTTATTCTGGGTAAGTTACTTAACTCTCTCTCAGTCCTAATGTGTAAAATGGAGATAATAAAAATACTTAATTCATAGTGTGGTTGAGTGTGTGTGTGTATATGTATGTATGTATGTATGAACTCATTAGAACAGTGTGTTTGGAACATAATCAATATTCAGTAAGTACTTAGCAACTATTTTTATTATTAGGGATCATTCATAAGTGCCCTTTTCTGAGACTCCATGAATAGCCTTCCTTCTACCTTAAACCTAAAGAGTGTTCATGCTACACTTATAATTGAGTCTTTCCTTCAAGTGTTTGGAGTGTTCATGACAAGTATCACCTTTGTACATAAGAGAAATTGAGCAAGCCTAGAAGATCTTATTGTTGGTTGCTAAGCCGGGTTGCTTCAAAACACTCCTCCCTTTGAGGGTAGGCATGAAACTCTGTCTTAAAGAAACAGAGGAAATACTTTAGCCAGAGTCATGGTAATAGCCGACGTAATTTCCTCACCTCTCATTCCTGTGCTCAGACCATTTGACATTTCCTTATAACTTTGAAAACTCATGGTTAATAAAGCCAGGAACTGTTGCTCATTTTCTCTCTTCTCCTGTCACTAAATACTTCTTTACACATAACTTCCCAACTTCTACCCTGACATCAGAGCATCTGGTTTCTTAAATAAACAGGCCCTGTAGAGAGGCTGTGTTCTTCGAGGTGTCAGCTCCAAGAAGAATGTGTGTGTGTGTGTGTGTGTGTACACGCGCACTGGTGCTGCAGGCTGACAGGGCCGAATGTGCCTGTTGAGCCTTCACAGCTGGTGCTCTGAGCCTGTTGTGGTGATCGCCAGACCTGTGTAACTCCCGGAAACCCAAGGTCAGCGCCTTGACTGCCTCAGAACTTCCTGACAGCCTCACTTAACCAATTCTTAGCCTCGCTCCATCTTGCCCAGTACCCCCACCCCATCCTCTAGCTTATTCAGGCTTCTCTTGAGTCCTGTTTCTTCCATTCGTGTTTGGGTCAAGGAATATGAGCTCTGTAGGGTCTCCTTCTTGGTCCTGGTTGAGCAGAGTGAGCAAAATACCCCTGAAGGGGTCCTCTCCCACACAGCTCACTAGTCAGACCTTTAGCCCTTAGAGGGATGTTAAAAGGACGTCTGCTTTGGGGATTTCAGGAAGAAGTATTTGATGAAGTATAATTTGTCTAGGGGAAGGGTAAGTATTCACCTGAGGTTTGGTTGGGGTGAGGGTAGAGAGCTAGCCAGGTACGACAAATGGCCTGCAGGGAACGCAGTGTAACAATTGAATAAGTTCTTTGCTGACTCAAATATTTGGCACTGTGCATAGTGATCTTTAATTAGAAGTCTATCTGAGTCTCATGTCTCTTTGCGGAAATAATTGGAAGAAGGCTTATGTTCTGGCCAATTTCTAATGGCTGTTTTCTTTTTTATAATGATAATAAAACGACAGCAATAGACTTTCCATCCTGCTGTTTTGATCTGATCTTTCATGTCAGGGTCACAGAAGCTATCAACAGCCTCTTTTGCACTCTGCCAATTTCCAATCAGGTCTTGCCAGCAGGCATTGGAGTCTCAGTGGGTTACTGCAGAGACCGTGCTCCCAACTTTGTCCTAGTTGGCCTGTTACTCTCATGTGATCATCACATCCAGTGCAGTGCTTAGCGCCGAGTCATAGTGATCAGAGCAGGAAGATAATGGGTCCTCTTCTCCCTCCTCACCCCCACTCCTCAATTTCTGGCTTTACAGAAGCTGGCAAAATGATGTTCAGATGTTTTATATGATTAGGAGGTCCTAATTAGTGTGCAAGTAGACAAAACCATGAATTTGACATGTAATTAAAGATGCAACTTTTCTAAAAAGGACTGTGGGGGAAGGGGGGGTTTAAAATGGATCAAGTAAATAAATAAATCTTAAAAAAATAAAAAAAAAAAGGACTGTGTGGCATCACCTCCAAAAATATTATGAAATAGAAATTGCATTTATGTATTTCTATTCAGTTCCTTTTCTATCCTTTTGTAATCAGTGTTTCTGTTGCATATTTTAACCCCTTCTTAAAAATGTGATGAACCTTGTTCTTTCCACTGTGTGGTCCCACTGATCTATATGTAGGTGCATCTGAGGAGTAATGGGGCTTGAAGAACAACCTGGTCAATTTCAGTCTGTTCTAGACAGCTTTTTTTGTTGTTTTGATGGTGACTGCAGTCAGAGTTGGGTTAGTAATATGTGGCTTTCAGCTGGTTGGGTGAAGTGACTCTTCCTGACAGACACTGCATACCCATAGAGATTGTTATGTGAATGCTATATTATTTTTTTAATATAAGATTGAAGCTATTTTTCCCTCTCCCAACTCAACCCCCAGTTTCAAGAAACCCCAATAAAAACAAAATTCTTCCACTCAGAATCTGAGTGTTTTGCTGAGAGAGTCTTCTTTGAATATAATTTCTTCTCTGTTTTGCCTTTCAGTATTTGGCCCTCATCCTTATTGGCCCTCATCCTTATCTACAATCTGAGAAATTTTGGACTAGATTTAAAATGTCTTAAGAAATTCTGTGATTAATAAGAAAGAAGAGGCCAGAGGTTGTGCTCACAAATGTTTATTGGTTGAGTCCAAATTTAGAAGCTAATTGAGGCTATTCTGCTTCCCAGGTGAACTTGAACATGGCCTGGATTTCACATCTGGGAGTGATTTGTTACCACCTCCAGAGATTGCTTCAGTGAAATATGAGTGTCTCGGATATAGCAGGAATATTTCTTTCATGTGCTTATGAAAGACACTTGACTCACTTTTTTTGGGGGGGGTAGTACTTTATCATTCCTTGTTGGCTGAAAAATAGAATGCTAAGAAAAGCTACTAGTTTGGATAGTCCAAAAGCAAACTCAGTAGAGATGTAGTAGTAAATGTGTTTCTTCTTTCTCTACAGTATGGTACCAAAACTGGGGTTTTTTTCCTCCTGGCTCTCTGTATGTTTGAAAATAGATGGTCAGCTTATCACCAGTATACTCAACCTTGTGCTAGTTTGAAACTTATGTGTGATTAATTGGCTTGATTTATATTCATCAGAAAAAAACTATTATACCTTTGTTCTTTCTAGGACTTATGAGTACTGTCTCTTATGTTTGCTTTTGTTGAGAATTTTGTTCTGTTCTTCCTGTATCTTCTAAAAAACCAAGTTCTTATATTGTACTTGAGCCAGTTTGCAAGTCTAGTTCAATAGTAAGATCATTCCAAAGAATGATCCTTCCCAGTTGCACTGGGAAGGAAAATTTTAATTAACTTTAATATTTCCCAACAAGATAGATCAACTCAGATGTTTCCCTAGTACCTGTTACTTGTCATCATACTGGACTAAAAGCATAGATATGTTGTATACAAAATTCAAAAGAGAAATCTTAGTTTCCGGATTTGAGTGCTGGCTTTGCTGCTTCATAGCCATGTAATCTTGGATAAGTTACTTGACTTCTCTGACCTTTATAGTTCTGTTTTGTTTTTGTTTTTTTTAAACTAAAGACACAGCTCTATGGATTGTTTGGATAGTCATTATGAGATGTTTTATCAAAATGCTTTGTTAAATGTAAAGTATTAGGCAGATTCCATCAAAACATTTATTGAGCTACCCACTGTGTAATAAGTACTGCACTCTTCTTTGCCTTCTAGAAGTTTGAATCTAGGTAGAGCCCAGGACTGTGCACAAGCAAAGTTAAACATTAAAGATGTTGGCATTGGTGCCATCTTAAGGATTTGGGTGTTTAGAGGCAGCTAGCTGGGAGTTTGGAAGAAGGCTTGACCACTACAGTTCAGTGGTCTGGAAGGGCCTTGTGGATGGAGGAGTCGATTCTTAGGAAGACCTGTAAAGGAGATTCTTTACAGATGATCTGTTCAGAAGTAGGAATCCATGAAGGGAGGAGCATTACTAAAGTTTCTAGGAAAACATATATGGAAGTCAAAAAATATAGCTCTTTGGGGAAATGAAAAGGGAAGAAAGGTGTGGGTGAGGAGTTTGGCATTAGAACTTACTGTTGAAAGCGTTTTAACATGAAGCTAGAGCTGGATAAACCAGCGGTGGAGATGGAGAGCTGAGAAGAGTTGCCCTTTCAGAGGTCCATTGCTGTGGGTTGTGTATGTGGAACAGGAAAGCAGAATAGAGGGCAGCACAATCCGCCTTTTATACTTCTTTGTGCTGTAAAGGTTCCGAGGACCACTTCTGGACTCCTGGACCTTACTGAAGGTGAATGTGAGACAAGGCACAAGAAACCCAGGAGCTATGAGCTGCCATATAGTGATGCCCGTAAACAGACTCCTCTTTTCTGAATACTTGTTAACAAGGATAAGGTTGAACTCTTACCAATAATGTGCTTAACAGTTTGAATCATAGATTGTTAGGCTGATCAGCTGATCAGATTCCTTGCTTTTGCTGATAAGGTTAAATAACTTGTTTACGGACCAAGAGCTGGGAGTGGGGCACAGGTGTCCCAACTTGGTGCTACATTTGGAAGTACTTCATCAGGATGTCTTAAATCAATGCATTTGTCTTTAGGGATAAGTCGTATAGTTGTCAAGTCTATCCTACCAGCCAATGTCACAGTAGACAGAGCACAGTCTTTCTAAGCCTGAGTTCCCTAACCTAAAAATGGAGTATGATCATGACACTCCAAAGATAAAATGTATGGGAAAGTTTCGAAAGTCTTCAAGGACTTTATATATATGATTTGTATGATTTCTTTTTGTTTTGTTTTGTTTTAAGATTTGTTGATTTATTTATTTACTTTTTATCCATTATTACCCCCCACCCCCTCCCGTTTTTGCTGTTTTTGTGTCCATTCGCTGGGCAATTCTCTGTGTCCGTTTCCTGCCCTCTCTTCTCATCCTTCTCCTCCTGTCTTTACCGGGATTCGATACTCGGAACCTCCGATGTGGGAGAGAGGCATCCCACTGCCTGCGCCACCCCAGTTCCTGGTTTTTGGGTGCGTCTCATGTGGCTTTCGCTTGTGTCACTCTCCTGTTACGTCATCATCTTGCTGCGTGGCTCAGTGGGGCATGGCGGCCCGCGTGCCTTCTATATTTTTCCCTTTTTATTTTTCCCAGGAGGTCCCGGGAATCAAACCCAGGTTCCTCCATATGGGAGATGGACGCCCAACCATTTGAGCCACATCTGCCCCCCTGTATGATTTCTTAATACACCTGTTAATCTGTCACAGCATCCTGCTGGGTCCTCCTCCACGACCCAATTGTCAGCCAAATGAACCTAATACAGGCCTTGAACCAGCTCCAGAGGATAAAAGGAGACAGATGAGGCATAAATGTATTTGGTTTTATCACTTGGCAGGGCTGGGTGACAGGCTGGGGCGGGGGTGGGGAGAATGAGAGTGAGTCAAGATTGGCAGTAATGTAAGAAGCATATGTGTTCTTTTTTTAACCTTTGTGATTATATCAAATTTTTAACTTGTTAGTATGATTGATAGTTTTTTTTGTGTGGCAGTGGTTAAGGGGAGAACATGATCTCAGGTGTCAGACAGACTTGGATACAAACTTCAGTGGTGACCATGGACAAATTAATCTCTCTGACCTTAGTTTTTTCATCTATGAAATAGAAGTAATAATACCTACCTCCTAGGTCTACCATGAGGATTAAATGAGAGTGTGGGGTTCTTTGATTGAGGGTTTCTTATGTCGGTTATTTCCATAAAGCTTTGGATGCATTACCAATTAGATGCCCAAATATTTGTGTGTCTGCTTTAAATTTTTTTTCATAGCTCTAATATTCCTAGAGAATTTTCATGGGTACTCACAGGAACCATATCTAGATTTAGAAATATGTGCTACTTATGTCCATGAACTCAGGATAAAAAGTGGGGTGGGGTAGGGGAGAGATTACCTATGCAAAGTGCCTTTCTTGAAGCTATGGGAGGTAGAGAAGATAATCCCACCATCACCCAATACCTGGTCATCTCATTATAATAGTTCTACATATATATGGTTATTTACTTACAGTTTAAATTACTTCCAATTATAAAAATGAGACTGCTTATAATTTAATAACTATTTTTCTACTCCTTCATTTGGCTTTAGTTTATTAGAGTTAGAAACCCTGGTTTTAAATAGACAGCCTTGAAATATCTCCTTACCTATTCTATCCCCATTCATTAACTGAGCAGCCACTATTAGCTTGTACTCTGCTGTCCTCTGTGACATTTTAAGAAATATTAACGAAAGATGTGATAGATACTTCTCAAGAACTTTCCTTGGAAGGATAGCAGACCAGAATGCTGAGGGAATTATTTCATATTATGTGCTTATCTCTTTAACCTAGTATTTCATCATTTCCTCGCCTAGGCTAGCCCTCTGTTTTAGTTACAGTGACCTTCTTACCAGTCCCTTAAGCCTGCCGTGTGCCCTGCAGCGTCTCCATCTTTGTTCTCATGGTATTCTGCCTATCTCAATGCCCTTGTAACTTGGTTGGTTTTTCCCTTCTCTCCTAAAACATTTAACTATGCCATGAAACACAGCACTTATAGAATTCTGGCTTGCATTCAGTTTCATTTACATAAATTTTACTCCCCAGATTATAAATTCTTAATGGTAGGGACCATGCCTTGTACTATGGCTTCTTCTACCACTCTTGTTCCACACAGTGCTGGAAATACTATATTACTATATTAAATACTATATTATGTAGCTTGGAATGAGATAGACTTGGGTTTGAATCCTTGCTCTGCCACTTACCAGCTGTGTGACTTTAAGCAAATTACTCAACCTTTCTGAGCCAGCTTCTTCATCTATAAAGTGACAAGTGGTACCTTATATATAAAGGTTCAGTAAAAGTTAAATTCTATTGTTATTCATTAATTCAGTGATTGTTTATTGAATACCTACCATGTGTTAGGCACTGTACTGAGTCCTGGGAACAGGTATAGGATGGAACAGACAGAATTCCTGCCTTTTTGGAGCTTATGGACCAAAAGAGAAAACAGACGTTAAACAATTATTTAATTATATATTTGATAAGTACCAAGAAGGAAAAAAGTACAGAAGAATAATAGAGGTCTTTTTAAACTGGGACATTAGGAAGGCCTCACGGAGAAATTATTTAAACTGATGAGTAGAATTTTGCTAAAGATGAGTAGACTTTTGCCAGGAGGACTGTTCCATGCAATGAGAACAGCATGTTCAAAGGCCCTGGGGCTAGAAAGAACCTGGGATGCTCAAGGAGCAGGAAGAAGGCCAGTGTGGTTGTAGCAGAGGGAGTGAGGGGGTCAGTCCCCATGCTGATTGGTGAGACTGCGAGTCTTTATGGCTGTGGTGTAACTTAGCTGACAACTGGAGCATATCTCTTTGTCACGTTCTTTTCTTTGACATGGAACTATGATGTAAAAATTAAATACTGAAAATTTTGAAATTCAGTTCGTTTTTTGGTTGTTGTTTTTTTAATGGGAATCTTTCTAAAATAATTCTCTGCCTTCTTACTCAACAGTATGACCCTGGATCATTAGGAAGAGATTAAATTATGCTATCCCACAATTCACTTAATTATAATGTAGTCTGACATTATAGAGATATGTGGAGCTATTTTCTCCCACTCTGAATGGCCCAGATTTATAAGCTCAGTGCCACTGTCTGCTTGTTTAGTTTTGTTTTTTTTTTCCTTTTCTCTACAACAAGGATATTCCTCTTGCGATATCCTGTTACTTTCTGCTTCTGTCCCTGTCTGTCTCTAGATACAGCCATCCCCAAACTTGATTTGCTTCTTCTGTTAAGAAAGCAGATTACTAATTGAGGCAATTCTAACAAGTTTAGTAAATTGAGTTAGAGTGATGGTCTGCAGGTTTCTCTTAGAGGTTGAATGCATAGCTCCTTACTGCATGGACAGTGGCATCTGTTTTCCTGCTCAGAGACCTCCCTTGCTTTCTTTCAGTGGGTGTTCAGTTTGCTATTGCCCTTTCCATTTAACACTGGATTGTTACGGAACAGGGAGCTGATTTTTTTAACCAGTACATAGCAGTGGAAAAGCAAGCAGTGGTTAAATTATTGAGGAGTCCTAGAATTTTAAAGCGTGAAGGGGCTGGGGAGATGGTTGCTCCAGCCCCCTCTCCTTGGCGGCGATGCTCAGCTGCACTGCCCAGGTTGACACGGCCTTTGACAGAGCTGGAGATAAAATTCGGGCTGACTGATTATTAGCCCAATCTTCTGCTCTTCATCATCCTGCCCCTCAGAAAACTGAATAATTGAATAGATTTTGAAAACTTATACAATATATTATGTTTAGTGTTTTCATGTCTAAGAATAATCTCCATAAGAACTGGAACATGTGTGATCTTATTTTTGGCTCAGGTTTGTGATCCTAGCAGTGCCTTATTTAAGAGAACTATGTTCTGCAAAGAAGATTTTCTTCCTGCCTGCAAGAGCTCCACCCAGGTTATGCTCCAGCTTGCTCTTGAGCATCACTGCACCCTCCCCCGTGTTCCCTACTTGGGGTTTGGGAGTCTAATCCTAAATTCCCGATGTTTACAGGAGCATCAGTGCTTTCCTTACTATCTTATTTCATTTGATTCTTATTATCTCTATGAGTGAAGGAGTGTAATTCAGTTTTACTCCTGAGGAAATGGATTCCCAGGAGGGAAAATATTTTGTGCCTTCTTTCCCAACCATTTGGACTAAGCTTCATGTCCTTTTATAATTTTTTTTCCCTCTCGTTGTCTGCTCATTGTTTGTTCCTTGTCTGCTTGTTTTTCTCGTTATCTGCTCGTTTTTTTTTTGTTTGGTTGGTTGGTTGGTTTTTTTGTGGAGTTTTTTGCTCCATGTCTGCTCATTGTGTTCTTGAGGAGGCACTGGGAACTGAACCTGGGACCTCCCATGTGGGAGGTGGGCGCTCAACTGCTTGAGCCACATCCATTCCCCCAGTTATATTTTCTCTATGCCAGGCTGTCCTATAGATTAAATGCTTAGCATGTTTGGCCTTCATTTTTAGACTTCTGCAATAAGTTTGTTTGGAGTCTAAGCTCTGTGAGTCCAGAGTTTATTGTCACCACTGTTTCTCCAGTGCCCCAAATTGGACCCAGCTCATGGTAGGCACACAGACGTATTTATTGAATGTAGGAATGTGTGCGAAGAATGTATTATAGGAATGTGTGTGAACCTCACTAGGTTCACTCCCTTCTTTGCTTATCAGAGAGGCTGTCCCTGATGGCATGATGGTCAGGCCATCTGCAAGCGGCCTTTAAAATCAGAACCTGCCATATGAAACTGACCCATTCTCAGGTGCGCAGGTGTTACTTCTTTCAGTATTATACTCTGGGTCAGGCATGTAACTAAATATAGGCAGAGTTTCTCATTACTGAGTTTTTTCCAACCTGTAGGGACTCTTGGGACCAATTCTAAGTTCTCCAAGCTATAGTAACAGTAATTTAATTAGGCTTCTAGTTTAATTAGATGTGAAGACAAAGTTATTTCCATGAAGAATGGTGGCCTTTCATTTCTGGACAGAACCAGGGATTATTCACATGACCATAGAAATGGGCATTTGTGTTAATTCATGGTCTCCAAAATGTGTGGACCTTTTGCTTTAAGATGGTAGGTGGTAAATGGGTGGATGAGTCTGCATCATCTCCTATCAAGATGAGTGTATTTCAGAGACGGAAGTACAAGCTGTCCCCTACTTTCTAACATAATGAGTCCCTGAAAGCCTACTTGACAGCCAAGTGGCAACTATAAATGCCATTGACTCCCTGCTGCCAGAGCTGCCCTATGGGGCTGGCCTTGTCACCTGGGACACTAGAAATCACTGTCAGGCTAAGTGTGGCTCTGAGCAGGTAGTTTAGGGTCTTGGTGAATATTTATGTTAGGATGCAGCATTAGGAAGTTTACCTTAAATCAAGACCACCCATGTTAGCGTAGCTCTGTCTAACAGGGGCTCCCTGACCTATCCTGTAACCTTCTGTTACATCTGTTAGCCAGTATAGTACAAATAAGAATAAATTGACATGATCTATGTGGACTTTTTTTTTTTTAAGATTTGTTATTATTATTTTTTTGTTGTTCCCCCCTTGCTGCTTGTGCTCGCTGTCTATGGACTTTTTATACCACTCTTTTCCAAAAAGGAAATAGCTTATATAGTTTTACTTTTAAAAATGGTTCCTGCACACAAGTGTTCATAGCATTATTCACAGTTGCTAAAAGGTGAAAGCACCTCAAGTGCCTGTCAACTGATGAATTGTGGTATATGCAATTGTGGTTTATACATACAATGAAATATTATTCACCTGTAAAGAGGAATGTAGTTCTGATTCATGCTTCAACATGAATGAACCTTGAAGACATCATGTTGAATAAAATAAGCCAGAGACAAAAATACCAATAATGTATGGTCTGGCTTATATGAGATAATTAGAATATGCAAATTCTCACACACAGTCAGAAATTAGAATACAATTTACCAGAGGAGGGGAGGGAGTGGGGAATGGGAAGTTAATGTAATATTGGTACAGAGTTTCTGTTAGGGGTGGTAGAGAAGTTTTGGTAATGGATGGTGGTGAGGATAGCACAACATTGTGAATGTAATTGACACCACTGAATTGTATACTTGAAAGTGGCTAGGATGATTCCTTTTAGGTTGTACATATATATTACCAGACTAGATCTGTACAGCAAAGGAGAGAACCCTAATGTAAACTGTGGACTATAGTTAAAAATAAAATTATAATAATATTGTTTTATCAATTGTAACAAAGGTAACTAATGCAAAATGTTAATTGGGAAAACTGTGTGTGGGAGGGAGGGGGTATATGGGAACTCTGTACTTTCTGCATGATTTTTCTGTAAATCTATAACTGCTCTAATTTTTAAAAAAAGGTTCCTGATAATTAGGGTGAGGAATAATTCAGTCACTCCAGGAAAACTATAAGAAGAATATAAACATCACCAAAAATCATTTAGAGACAGTTGCTGTTAACATTTTGAAGAACATCCTGCCAGATACCTTTTTTAACCAGAAATACACATATGATTTTACATGCTACTGTGTAACCTGCTCTTCACTCAACATTTATGAACACCTTTCAACATCAATAAATAGCTAAAACATTTTTAATATCACATGATATTTTTAGATTGCATAATACAGTATCACTTATTTAAGCAAGCTACTGTTCTTCACCTATAAGACGGGTATACTAATATCTGATGGGGTAGTTATGTGCATTAAATGATAATGTGTGTAAAATGCTTAGCACAACAGAGGGCATTTAGGAAGTGCTCAAGATGCTAGCTGCAATGAGCATCAAAGTATATAAAATCTTTTGTATCTATCCCTTTATGATAAATTGCTAAGAATGGGATTGCTGGGTCACATGGTATGGGCATTTTCAGTTCTTGTTGATATCACCAAATAGCTCTCCAGAAAAGTTGAGCAGTTTATTTTCCCACTGACAATGGACAAAGGTCCTCTGGTCTTCGCACTCTCACCAGATGCCTTTTGTCAAGCTTTTTAATCTTTGCCAGTCTATAAGATGAAAAATGTCATCACATTATTTTTCTTTGACTTTAATCAGATTGAACAGCTTTTCACATGTTTGTTGGCCATTTCTGTGTCCTTTTACAAATTGCTTGTTCATGTCCTTTGCCTGTTTTCTTTTGAGTTATTTGCCTTATTATTGATCTGAAAACCCTTTCTATATTAACCCTTTGTCATGCTGCAAAAATTTTTCCTTTTTTTTCCCCAACTTTCTCTTTGGTGTTTTGCCATTAAAATTTTTTTATATAGTTAAAGTAATTCTTATTTTATATTATGGGTTCTTGTTTTTATATCATTGTAAGTCTTCTCATTCTAAGATTATTAAAATATTCACTCATACTTCTAGTATTTTTATGATTTAACTTTTTTACATTCAAATATTTTGCTCTATCTGGAATTTATCTGGGAATGGGGGTAAGAAAGGAATTAGGGATCCAGCTTTTTATTTTTTTCCAAATAGCCAGTTGTTTCAGTACTCTTTATTAAGTAAGCCATCTTTTAACACTAATTTGAAATGGTAGCTTTATCATACACCAAAAGAAACCTGTCCATTCCTGTTTTGTTCCATCTATCTTGTCTGTTCCTATGCCAATAACACAGTTTTAATTGTATATACCTCATATATACATAATTTTAGATTTTTTGTTTTATATCTTTGTATTATTTTCCAAAATAGAAGTGCTTAAAATGTTTATTATACCATGTTAGACCCTTGATGAAATAAACGTTTAATGTCTGCTAGCTTCTAAGGAGCTCATATTTGCCAAATTGTTTGAGTCAGGCTGGTTATAAGAATCATTCCTTTCTAATATTTCTTAAGCAGCTATGTGAATCTTTGTACTCATATCTCCTAGGGACATGGGAACCTTTAAAGTACTTGGTAGGGAGCAAATGTGGCTCAAGCGGTTGAGCACCTGCTTCCCACATGGGAGGTCCCGGGTTCAGTCCCAGTGCCTCCTAAAAACAAAACAAAACAAACAACAAGCAAACAGATGAAAAAACCAACTCAGGGGAGCCAATGTGACTCAGAGGTTGAGCACCAGCTTTCCACATACGAGGTCCCCGGTTCAATCCCTGGCCCGATACCTCAAAAAAAAAAAAAAAAAAAAAAATACATGGTAAGTATAGGAGTTGTCTTTGGGAATACAGTTAAGATCTTTGGATACCTGAGCCAGGCTCCTACAGCTGTTGCACTTGAAGTGCTAAGTTGTGCAGGACAGTGGGCATCAGTGGGCCACTGGAGACAGCATAGGAAGCCAAGGCAAGCTGAATACAAATAACAGGCAGGTATTCGGAGTGTTAGAGAGTAGAAGCATGGCACGTACAGGAAAGTGCACAGGCTTTTCATTGTGGCCTTAGGAGTTTACTTGATCTTGGCAGACAAAAACTTGTTGAACCAGTTTTCTGGTCTGTAATATAGAGATAAAGTCATCAACTTTGCAGGGTTCTGTGCCCCCATAACCTCCTGGGAATCAGAAAAATGGATGGGGACTATGACCCACAGCATGTGTCCCACAGGTAAGAGAATTGTGTCTCATTAGGGAAATATCAAATAGGTGAAGTTGGCAAAATGCAAGTTTGAGTTGAGTGAACATCCTGGCACTTTGCTGTTCCTGTATGAAAGCGCTTCAACATCTCAAATGGAGTTTATAGGCAGAGGATGGGTACTGTATACGAGGGGGTTGATAAATCTCTCTAGCAGCAGCAGTAGTTTTATGCTTATCCTGCTCCTGATAGAATCAAGCTGCCATTTTACACAGCTAGTCTTAAACTTCTTGGTGTCTGAGCTTCCTACCCTAGAGTACGATTAGATCATCTGAATTACTGTATTTACTCTGTGGCTTCTCCCTGGAAACTGACTTTTGGATTGTTAATCATGCAAACAGTGTATTTACATGGTTTCCCAAAATTTTGACCTGTTTCTAGGTCGTACATTTGGCCTGCTTTTTATTAATGTCTGGTGGCCAGATCACGTTCTCTTTGTACTAAATGATCTACCTCTCAAGATGTTATAAACATCTTGTTTGTAACAGTGCTTGAGATAGACATTCACTTCTACATTTTGTTGGCTAGACTTTCCTGCTCCTGAATGATTTTATATGGTTCAGTATTTTAATATTGTGGGATATTCATTGGTAATATTGTGTAGCAGGTTTAGGGGTTTCTCTTCCTTAAGGGATTATTCTGCCTTTCAGTTGTTCTAGCCACAAAGCTTTATCCTCTGCTCATATTTCTTTTATTCATCTTTACTTTGTCCTGATGAGAACAATTGAATCATAACTATTGGTTGATTGTGTCATATCTTTATGCCTTGGAAACTGTTCCTATCTCAGTAAGTGATCCTGTGGCCTCATCTCAGCTTTCTTTGGGTGGGTCTTTCAAGCAGCTTCCTTTGGATCTTCCTTTGGTTCCTAAAGGGGGTCTTTGCAAACACATTTATTTTTATTTCCCTTTAATTCAAACCTTAATTTGAGTTTACGCTGCTCTTGAAATTCTTACTTATTTATTTTTAAAATTAATTTATTTTTAATTGTGGTAAAATATATATAACATAAAAATCATTTTAACCATTCTAAGTGGACAATTCTTTGACATTAAATACATTGACAATGTTGTATAATTTTCACCATTGTGTGCTTCAAGACTATTTTCATCATCCCCATTTCCTGCTCTACCTACCCCTGATAACCACTATTCTGCTTTCTGTCTCTATGAATTTGCTTATTCTAAATATTTCATATATGAGAGATCATACAATATTTGTCCTTTTGTGTGGCTTATTTCACTCTTCGTGATGTTTCAGGGTTCTTTCATGTTATAGCATGTAATAGCATGTCACTTCTTTTTACAGATGAATAATAGTCCATTGTATGGATATACCCCCTTGTGTTTTTATCCATTCCTTTGTTGATGGACACTAGGATTGCTTCCACCTTTTGGCTATTGCAATCAACATTGGTGAACAAATATCTGTCGAAGTCCCTGCTTTCAATTCTTTTGGGTATATACCTAGAAGTGGGGTTGCCAGGTCATGTGGTAATTCTATGTCAAACTTTCAGAGGAACCCCCAAACTGTTTTTCACAGTGGCTGCACCAATTTGCATTCCCACCAACAGTATTAGAGGGTTCCTATTTCTCCATATCCTTACCAACACTTGTTATTTTCAGTGTGTTTTTTTATTAATAATAGCCATTTTACTGAGCGTGAAGTCGTATCTCGTTGTAGTTTTAATTGGTGTTTCTTTAATGGCTAATAATGTTGAGCATCTTTTCATGTACTTATTGGCCATCTGAGTCAATTCAACTCCTTATCCTGTTTTTTAATTGGGTTGTTTGTCTTTTTGTTGTTGATTTGTTGGAGTTCTTTATATATTCTGAATATTAAACCCTTATCATATATATGGTTTCCACATATTTTCTTCCATTCTGTAGGTTGTCTTTTTACTTTCTTGATAATGTCCTTTGATTCACAAAAGTTTAATTTTGATGAAGTCCATTTTATATATTTTTTCTTTTGTTGCTTGTGCTTTGGTGTAAAATCTAAAAATCCATTGCCTACTACAAAGTCCTGAAGGTATTTCCCTGCATTTTCTTGTAAGAGTTTTATAGTATTAGCTCTTATATTTACATCCTTTACCCATTTTAAATTAATTTTTGTATGTGGTAAGAGGTGTCCGGGTCCACATTCATTCTTTTGCATGTGGATTTCCAGTTGTCTCAGAACCGTTTGTTGAAGGGACTGTCTTTCCCCGTTGAATGGACTTTGGCATCCTTGTTGAAAATCATTTGGCCATCAATGTGTGGATTTAACCCTGGACTCTCAGTTCCATTGGTCTATATGCCTATCCTTATGCCAGTACCACACTATTTTAATTACTGTAGCTTTGTAGTAAGTTTAGAAACCAGAAAGTGTGAGTCGTCCAACTTTGTTCTTTTACAAGTTTGTTTTGGCCGTTTGAGGCTCCTTGCAATTTCTTATTTCGGGGATCAGCTTTTCCATTTCTGCGGAAAAAAAAAAAAAAGCTGCTGAAATTTTGATAGGGCTTTAGGCCTAAAACTGACATCTTAATAATAATAAGTCTTCCAATCTGTGAACACAGGATGTCTTTCTATTTATTTATATTTTCTTTTATTTTTTCCAGCAATGTTTTGTAGTTTCAGTGTGCAAGTCTTTCACCTCCATAGTCAAATTTATTCCTAGGTATTTTATTCTTTTAGGTACTATTGTAAATGGAATTGTTTTTTAGTTTTGTTTTGTTTTGTTTTTCAGATTGTTCGTTACTGGTATATAGAAACCTAGCTGACTTCTACATGTTTATCTTGTATACTGCAAGTTTGCTGAATTCATTTATTAGTTCTAACACCTTTCTTGTGGATTATGTGGGATTTTCTATATTTATGATCACGTCATCCGCAAATAGGGATAATTTGACTTTTTCCTTTCCAATTTGGATGTGTTTTATTTCTTTCTTTAGCCTGGTTGCTCCACTTAGAACCTCTAGTACAATGTTGAATAAACAGCGGTGACACCGTGCATTCTTTTCTTGTTCCTGATCTCAGGAGGGGAGTGCTTTCAATCTTTCATCATTTAGGATCATATTAGCTGTGGATTTTTCATAAATGCCCTCTATTATGTTAAGAAAGTTCCCTTCTATTCCTACTTTTCTGAGTGTTTTATCATGCAGGGATGTTAGATTTTGTCAAATGTCTTTTCTGCATCAATCGAGATGATAATGTGGGTTTTTTTCCCTTCATTCTATTAGTGTGGTGTATAACATGGATTGATTTTCTTATGTCAACCCATCCTTGCATTCCTGGAATAAATCCCACTTGGTCATGTATATAATCCTTTCAATATGCTGTTAGATTTGGTTTGCCAGTATTTTTTTGAGGATTTTTGCATCCAAATTTATAAGGGATATTGGTCTTTAATTTTCTTTTGTGTGTATGTTGTTTTGTCTGGCTTTGGTATCAGGGTAATGCTGGCTTAAAGAATGAGTTAGGAAGTCATCCCTTCTTTTCTATTTTTTGGAAGAGTTTGAGAAGGATTGGTATGAAATCTTATTTAAATATTTGATAGAATTCAGCAGTGAAACCATCTGGTCCTGGACCTTTCTTAGTTGGAAGGTTTGTTTTTGTTGTTGTTGTTGTTTTTGAGATACTGGGACCGAGGATTGAACCTGGGACCTCATATATGGGAAACTGGCAGGCTACACCAGGTCCCCTGAGTTGTTTGCTTTTTTGTTTTTGCTTTTAGGAGATACTGGGGATAGAACCCAGGACTTCATACATGAGAAGCAGGTGCTCAACCACTTGAGCTACATCCAGTCCACTGGAAGGTTTTTGATTACTGATTTGATCTCTTTACTTGTTACCAGTCTGCTGAGATTTTCTATTTCTTGTGTCAGATTTGGTAGTCTATATGTTTCTAGAAATTTGTCCATTTCATGTAGGTTTTCTAAATTGTTGGCATATCATTGTTTGTAGCACCATCTTACAATCCTTTTTATTTCTGTAACGTCAGTAGTAATGTCCCCGCTTGCATTCCTATATTAGTTATTTGTGTCCTTTCTCTCTTTTTCTTTATCAGTCTGGCTAAAGGTTTGTCTATTTCTTTGATCTTTTCAAAGAACCAGCTTTTAGATTTGTTGAGTTTCCCATTTTTCTATTCTCTATTTTACTTATCTCTGCTCTGATCTTTACTGTTTCCTTCCTTCCTTCTAATTTTGTGTTGTTTGTTTCTGTTCTAGTTTCTTTAGGTGTGAAGTTAGGTTATTGATTTGTAATTGTTCTTCTTTTTAAATGTGGGCATATAAAACTATAAATTTCCCTCTGAGCATTGCCTTTGAGCATCCCATAAGTTTTGATATGTTGTGCTTTTGTTTTTGTTCATCTCAGGATTTCCTAATTTCCCCATTGATTGGGTGTATTGTTTAATTTCCCAGGCTACCAGCTTTGTCTCTTCCATTTAGGTTGACCTCGGGGCTCTGCCTGGCTTCCCCTTTCCTGCACTGTGACTTGCAAATTCTCTCTAGGCAGTAAGCTGGGATAGTCGTAGGGCCCTCCTGGTGCATTTCCTGTCTCTTAGGGATCATTGTCCTTCATTGCCTGATGTCTAATGTCTTGGAAACTCTTGTTTCATATATTGTATTTCTGTTTACTTGTTTCATGCAGGAGGGTAAATCTGATCCCTTTTACTCTATATTGGCCAGAAGCAAAGAATAGAACTTTTACATTTCACATTCATTTCTGTTATGGGGAAATTAAGTTGGTTTGGCCTTGTCTTTTTACTTCAGCACCTCCTTTTCAGAACTTCACAGGTAGTTCTTACAGAAAATTAATTCAGTATTTAGTGAGTGCCTACTAAATTCTGTGCTTAGTATTGTTAAAATGAATAGGCTCAGTCCTCATACCAGATGGGCTTCAGGTCTAATGAGGGAGACAGACAAGGTTCTGGTTGCTGTAATTAAAAGTAGTACATATTTTCTAAGATGTTACCATAAGATAGAGTGAGGTGTGCATTGTGTTAAATATGATAAATGACAGGCATTAGACTTGATGGCCTTTTGCCAACACTGTGAATTCTGTCTCCTAACTGTGACCAGGTTGTCTTCCCTTTTACTCGTCATCCACTTTTATTTTCCCATTGATAGGATATGATTGAGTGTGTACACTTGGCCTCCTAACCCTTGCGGATTTGTCTCCTTTCCATAAGACCTTTTTTTTCCTCCTGCGCTTTAGTCTGCTGTTAGAATCTGATTACCTTTTTCTCTTTTACTTTCACTAGTATGGGAATGTTAGAAACAAAAATATAAAACATTAATTACATCTGCTGTAGATGGATGAGTTTTCTCAGATATGGTTGCACATTTTCAAAAGTAAAATTTAAATAGTTAAGTCCTCCAGGTATTGGCACTCTGTAGTATTGGAACCTTGTTGCTTGTCAGCCCATGTGTGCATATGTGGACATTTTCCCAAACAACTCTACCCAACAGGCAACCCAAAGCCACATGGCCTACCCCACCCAGCCTGGGCAGGGCTGCTCCCAGCAAAGCAATCAGAAAAGCCAAGTTATAGTGGTTACATCCTGTCAGAGGACACTTCAGGCTATGGCCAGAGCAGCTAAGGTTCTTCTAATGGGCAGACCCAGAATACAGGTTATGGCACCTAGTCATCTCCCCAGGGATATGGCTCAACTGATAGCTGTGGGAGTAGCCAGAGTTCCCAGTCGTCTTATGGGCAGCAATTCTCCTACCCTAGCTTTGGCCAGCACTCAGCTCCCTAGCAACACATTGGGAAGATACGGTAGCAATGTACAGAGCAGCAATTATGAGCAGCCTCAGAGTGGGGGCCAATGGCTAACAGTGTGACTATAGCAGACAGCAGCAAAGCTCCTATAATTCCCCCCAGGGCTGTGGACAACAGAACCAGTACAACAGTAGCAGTGGAGGTGGCAGAGGGGGTGGTAGAGGTAACTACGGCCAAGATCAGTCATCGGTGAGTGGTGACAGCAATGGTGGTGGTTATGGTAATCAGGACCAAAGTAGTGGTGGCAGCAGCTATGGGGAATGCCAGCAGGACCATGGGGTCCACAGCCAGGGCAGTGGTGGTGGCTACAACCATAGCAGTGGTGGATATGAACCCAGAGGTCGTGGAGGTGGCCGTGGAGGTGGCCGTGGAGGTGGCCATGGAGGCAGAGGTGGCACAGACAGAAGTGACTATGGTTGCTTCAATAAATTTGGTACTGGGAAGCGGCTGTGGCTCAATTGGATGAGCGACTGTTTACCATATGGGAGGCCCCTGATTCGGTTCCTGGGGCCTCCTGGTGGAGGCAAGCCGGCCTGCATGGCGCAGCAAGCTGGCGCGGCAAGATGACACAACAGAAGGAGACAAGCAGGCACAAAGCAAATGGACACAGCAAGCACAAGCAGCAAGGGGGGATAAATAAATAAATAAATCTTCAAAAAAATAATAATAATAATAATAATAAATTTGGTACCCTCAGGACCAAGGATCATGACATGGTAATTCAGACAATGCCATTGTCGTGCAAGGCTTGGGTGAAAATGTTACAATTGAGTGCATGGCTGATTACTTCAAGCAGATTGATATTAAGACCAATAAGAAAATGGGGTAGTGAGTGATTAATCTGTGCACAGACAGGGAAACAGGCAACCTGAAGGGAGTGGCAACAGTCTCCTTTGGTGACCCACCTTCTGCTAAAGTCTCTTGACTGGTTTGATGGTAAAGAATTTACTGGTTTGATGGGAAGCAGCTGTGGCTCAATTGGTTGGGCTCCCATTTACCATATAGGAGGCCCTGGGTTCAATTCCCAGGGCCTCCTGGTGAAGGCAAGCCGGCCCGCATGGTGCGGTGAGCAAGATGATGCAACAAAAGGAGACAAGCAGACACAGAAAAATGCACAGTAAATGGACACAATGAACACAAGCAGCAAGGGGGAGATAAATAAATAAATAAATAAATAAATCTTTAAAAAAAAATTTTCCAGGAATCCTTTTCAGGTCTCTTTTGCTATTCAGCGAGCAGACTTCAGATTGGTGGCAATGGTCGTGGAGGCCAAGGGCAAGGAGGACCCAGGTGCCATGGAGGCTATGGAGGTGGTGGTAGTGGTAGTGGTGGCCAAGGAGGATTCCTCAGTAGAGGCAATGGTGGTGGAGAACATCAGCAGCTGGGAACTGGTCCTAATCCTACGTGTGAGAACATGAACTTCTCTTGGAGGAATGACTGTAAGTCCCTGAAGCAGATGGCCCAGAAGTGGGACGAGGAGGCTCTCATCTGGGGGTAACTATGGAGACAGTCATTGCCAAGGCAGAGGAGGCTATTGTCAGGATGGCTGCCAAGGCCGTGGTGGGGACCAAGGGGATTTACGAGGGGGTCTGGGTGGTGAAGGCATAGGTGGCTTTGGCCCTGGCCAGATGGACTCCAGGGGTGAGCACAGACTGGATTTTGGGAAGAGGTCATATTAGCCTGGCTTCTGAGGCTCTGGAACAGCTTTTCTTTCCTGTGTTACCTTCATTATTTTGTAACCTTCTTCTAAATACTGATCTGCCCTCAGGTTTTTTATGTTGGACCATGTAATTGTAACCATATCTTTTGTTCCCATTAAAAACCATCATTATGGTGAAAAATTTTTTGTTTAATTGGTTATTGGGAGGGGGTGCTAAGGATAGCAGAAGACTACAATTATAGTTAATAAATCTGGCCTATGTTTCCAAAGGAACTCTTAGCTATTGAGTGAGAGCAATTACATTTGGGTTGTTTATGCAAAGCGGAGGGCTCCTGGTAATATCCAGTAATCTTCCTCCTCTTGTGATTGAGCAATAGGAAACAAGGGCAGTGCCTATGTGCATTGACTGGGACAGGTGAGTATTGCCTGAAAAGTGAAAGTTAAGGATCCTGATTGGCTCGAGACTGACTGTATTAGTCAGCCAAAGGGGTGCTGATGCAAAGTACCAGAACTCTGTTGGCTTTTATAAAAGGTATTTATTTGGGGTAAAAGCTTATAGTTACAAGGCTGTAAAGAGTCCAACTCAGGTTGCTTTCTCACCCAAAATCATTTGCCATGTGTTGAAGCAAGATGGCAGGCGATGTCTGCGAGGGTTCAGCCTTCCTCTTTCCTCTTAA
>JAQZBX010044248.1:0-21417 GCA_029593785.1 Cabassous unicinctus
AAAAAAAAAAAAAAAAACACTATTTAAGAAAATAAAAAGGCAAACCAAAGATGGAGACAAAAAGATTCCCAAACATATATATGATAAAGAGCAGAACACTTTCAACTCAACAAAGAAAAAGAAAAATAATAGAAATGAACAATAAATTACTGTGATTCTAGCAATGGAAGAACTTTTGTCATTGATGTGGAGGCAGTGGCCACTGGAGGCTATGGGGGGAAGGGAGAGGTGTAATATGGGGGCATTTTCAGGACTTGGGAATCGTCCTTAATGACATAGCAATGACAGAAACAGGCCATTGTATATCTTGTGATAACTTACAAAATGGTGCAAAAGAGAATGTAAACTACAATGTAAACTATAATCCAGAGAAGCGGGTGTGGCTCAATCGATAGAGCTCCCGTCTACCATATGGGAGGCCCCGGGTTCGCTTCCCGGGGCCTCCTTGTGAGGGCAGGCCGGCCCACACGGCGCGGTGGGCTGATGCAGCAAGACCTCACAGCAAGGGGGAGATAAGCAGACACAGAAAAAACACAGCAAATGGACACAGCAAACACAAGCAGCAAGGCGGGGATAAATAAATAAATAAATAAATAAAATCTTTAAAAAAAAAACAAAAAACTATAATCCACACTTAGTGGCAATGCTCCAAAATGTTTCATGAATTGTAACAAATGTACCACACTAATGAAGGATGTTGTTAATGTGGGAAAGTGTGGGAGGGGTAGGGAGTGGGGCATATGGGAATCCCTTAAATTTTTTATGTAACATGTATGTAATCTAAATATATTTTTTTAATTAAAAATTATAAAAATAAACATTAAAAAAGGACTAAAGATATGACTAATTTTATTAAGATTACGCTAAAGAGTTCAGGAAAGATTTATGAATGGCCAAAAAGCATATGAAAAGAGGTTCAAGATTGCTATTCATCAGAGAATACAAATTAAAACTCAGTAAAGATACAAGCAGAATGTTTAAAAATAATAGCATGTACCAAACCAAACAGTGGTGACCAAAAGCAATGAGAACTCTCATACATTGCTAATGGATATGAAAAACAGCATAGCCAGTGTAGCGGTTTGGTATTGTTTATAAATTCCAAAAAGAGATATTGGATTATGTTTGTGAACTGGTTGTTCCTCTGGGCATATTAGATTGGATAGGTGTGGCGTGTCAGGCAGGTTCTAGGAGGCTGGATGGAGTTCATGGAAAACCTTGAACATTGATGGCTGAAAACAGCTGGCGCCATTCTGCCCCGAGGCTGCTTGTCATGACACCTTTTACCCCTTGATCTTTGTTTAAAGAACAACCTTGCACACATACACGTCCTGTTCTTTATAAGCATGTTATAATCAATATTCTGATAAACAATGCAGTGTATTCACAACTGAACCATGAAAGATTAAAAAGTAACCTTGAGATAGTTTTAGATACAGATCACTAAATCATATGGAATGGAATAAAAGAGAAATCCAGCAAAGAATAAAGGAACACTTGCTTTAGCATCCAAAAGAGGGCCTGTTTTCTTTCCATGCACCTTTGTCTTGCAAGACAAGACAGAATCCCACTCATGAATTTCCACAGATTGGATTCAGAGGTTTCACTTTCAGTTGATTAAAGCTTTGATTGGGCCACATCAGTAGGACGTTGAGTCCCCACTCCCTTAGTGGGCGAGGACACACAGAGAAAAGACATGGCAGAGAACACAGAATTGGAGCCCCAGGACATAAACACACAGAGAAGTAGATACATGAGGAAGGAGAGAAGGCTCCATTAGACATGGCAGAGGCCAAGGAAAGAGACACAAGCCATTTGCCTGATAGTCTACAGCTGGCCTTGTAGAGAGAGCAGAGCAGCTGAGCCCGGAAAGAAACAAGCTCCAGGAAGAGAGGAACTCAGGAAGCCTGAACCCTTGCAGACATCAGCAGCCATCTTGCTCCAACACGTGGCAACAGACTTTGATGAGGGAAATAACTTATGCTTTATGGCCTGGTAACTGTAAGCTTCTACCCCAAATAAATACCCTTCATAAAACCAACAGATTTCTGGTATTTTGCATTAGCACCCCTTTGGCTGACTAATACAACCAGTTTGAGAGCATCTGGTGGTTTTGTTTAGATACATATATGAAGATCCACCAAGCTCACGCCTTGGTATTTACACAAGATAAATGTGCAAAGACTTGTATGCAAATGTTCACAGAAACATTATTCCTAAAAGCGACACACTGGGGAAAAAAATCAACTCATAAATTGCACTATATGTGTATAAATGGATACAACTTGGGATAAAAAGAATAAACTACTGATATACCCAAACATATATGCATCTCAAGAGCATTATGAAACATGAAAAAAGCTAGACAAAAGAGAGAACATACTTAATGATTCCACTTATAGAAAATTCTAAAAAAGACAATATTGTTGTAATAGAAAGCAAGTCAGTGGTTGCCGGGATCAGAAGGGTAGAGATAAAGGAAGAGAATTTCCTGCAACGGGCCATAAGAATACTTTTTGAGGTAATGGAAATATTCCAAATCATGATCTTCTTGGTAGTAATGAAATGTATACATTTCTCAAAAATTCTCAGTTGTATACTGAAAAGTACTGAGTTTTATTTTCTGTTAAATATACTTAATATTTTTTAACAAATCAATTTTATTGATACATATTAATAAAGCATAAAATTCATCCAAAGTGTACAATCAGTGGTATTTGGTATAATCACATACTTGTGCATTCATCACTTCAATCATTATTAGAGCATTTTTATTATTTCAATGATAATAATAATAATAATAAAAACAGAGAAACAAGAAAATTCTTCACCTCTCAATCTCTCTCTGTTTTCCCTGCTGTACATAGCTGCTATTTCTGGCTATTCTTGCATAATTATTTATTTATTAAGCAGTTTTACTGTGCTATATTCACATACCATATGATCTATCTAAAGTGTATAATCAATAGCTTTTAGTATAATCACAATGTTGTGCACTCATCATGATAAAAAATTTTTAGAACAATTTCAATATTTTAAATAGCCAAAACAGAAATGCACTTGATAGGAAATTACATGTGAGGATGTGCTCACCCACTGAGACGAGGTGGCTGTAGTTCTCCAGCATCACATCTCTGTACAGGGTCCTCTGAGCAGGGCCCAGGTGCTGCCACTCCTCCCGGGTGAACTCCACAGCCACGTCCCTGAACGACACTGATGCCTGTAAATAGCACATTCTGGTCAATCTGAAGGGTCCAGAAACAGGTGACATAAGGTATTTTACCTTAGTAGTCAACTCTGACCATGTTTATTGTTGAGAGTTTCAAATGAAATGCTAAAAAGGATGCCTATGATGGTCCTAACTGTAGGAAATCTTGATGAGGAGAGTTCTCTATACAAGGTCAGGGGAAATGCTGCAGGAGCTTTGGGTAAAGAAAGAAATATTGTATGATCTTATAAATATGAAGTAATTAGAAAAAGCAACTCATAAAGTCAGAATCTAGAATATAGGTTACCAGGATGCAGGAAGGGGAGGAAATGGAAACTTCATGCTTAAATTATACAGTTTCAACTTGGGTTAATTGTAAAGTTTTGGTAATGGTCGTACAACATTGTGAATGTTAATTAACAGCACAGGATTATATATGTCAATGTGGTTAAAGGGAGAAATTTCAGATTGTATATATGTTACCAGCATAAAAATTTAAAAAGAGATGAACATAGGAAGAATATACAACACAAACAATAAACCCTATTGTAAATGATGGATTATAGTAAATACAATAATTATAAAAATGTTCTTTCATGAATTGTAACAAATGCACATAGTAATGAATGGTGCTAATAATTAGTTTATGGAAACTCTGTATTTTATGCATGATTCTTTTGTAAACCTACAACATCTCTACTTAAAAAAGAATTATGAAGCCACCCGCCACCTATTTACATTATGATTGCAAGCTTTGGTGTCATGTTAATACAGGCCTTTTGCTATTTAAAAGAGAAAATCTCATGTATCTTCTTCTAGTATTTGTATTTCATATATTTGCTAGCCTGGTTATTATTTATGTATTTGATTATTAATTCCCTTTGAATGTAGTTGTACTTTAAAGAGTGACCTTAATTTTATTACTTTTTACCAAACACTTATCACTAGACTCCAAACCATTTATTAAACAATCCTTCATATCCTCTTTTATTTGTTAAAAAAAGTTTTAATTAGAGACATTGTGGGTTTACACAACAATCATGCATACAATATAGGATTCCCAAACACCACCGCACAACCAACAACTTATACTGGTGTGGAACATTTGCCACAATTGATGACAGCACATTTTTATAATTTTACAATTTTTTAAAATTATCTTTAAAGTCACCTTTGTTTTACTGTCCATATAGGCATGGCCTATTTCTGTGCTGCATGCTGATTTATTGTCCTTCTTCTTTATTGCTGCACTAGTATCAAAAGTGCTAATGACCTTACTTTTATAATATAGCTTTATATCTGGTAGTGTAAGTCCCACTCATTACAACCTGTTCCAAAACTCTTTCCAGTGCTCTGTATTTACTTATAAGAGTTAATGAGTAAATCTCTAACAAAATCCATTTTGACTAGAATGGGAAAAAATTGATAAATATTTCATGAAGATTAGATATCATATAAATATTTAGGCTTCTCATTCATAAATATTTTACATGCCCTCATTTCTTAACACTCTACATTTGTAATATTTTTGTAAACTTTGATAGTTTTCTTCATATAGGTTTTATATATTTTTATTAAATTAATGCCTGAATTTTTGTTGTTGTGAATGGGTATTTCTTCCCTTGCATTATGTAACATATTTTGTCTTTTCTGATCAAGAGCCTTAATACAGAAATAAAATTTAAAAACTGGTCAAAAAAAGGAATTATTCATATAACAACAAAGACTCTAAGATCCTAAGAGAATATCATGAACAAGCTCATGGAAATATATTTAAAAATAAACAATTTTCTATGAAAATGGAAGGCCAAAAATTGAATAAAGAAAAAATAAAAAATTCAGGTTAGGCATATGACTATTTCATAAATTGATTCAGTACCAAAATCTGCACACAGAAAGTTCCCTAAGGCCAATTTTATAGGTGAGCTTCACATAAACATAAGTAACAGACAATATTCTCATCTAAATTACTAGAAACGGAAAGAAAGAGCAGAAAGCACCACCATTTCCTTTGAGACTATAACCATGTTACCACATTAGACATGAACACAAGAAAATTACAGTCTCATCATAGAAATAAAAATCCTAAATATAATAATAACAAAACCCTTAGGAACATATGTAAGACAAACTCACCACTTATTAGTATGTATTCTCTACAAGAATTTAAGAATACACTGACATTAGGAAATAGATTTCACAATATTTATTGATTAAAGTAAAGAAAGTATGGCTTTCTTTCAATAGATACCCAAAAAGTACTTAATATAATTCAATGCAAACTCATGACTAACATAACAACTTAGCAAATTGGTAACTGGAGAGAAGCTACTAGCCCTGACAAAGGTTACATACCAAAAGCTGATGCCAACATCAGAATTAATGGGGAAATCTTCCTTCAAGACTGACTTGATCTATTTCTAGCTTTCCTTTTCCAATTAATGTTAGGACCCTTATAAACCTCCTAAATCCATTACAATAAAAGTAGGGATTGAACAAAGAGCTCACCTGAGATTTTTTCATTTTCTGTGGCTCTTAGGAGAATGGAGAAATTTGATGGTTCAGCTGGGGGGACAGAAAGAGAAAGGGGTCATGAGATCTGGTGAGCCTTACAGCTCCGACTTTTACCCACTAAAAATCTGATACTTCAGCTGGGAAGCAGCCTCTCTATGGGAAAAGGACAATTTGGGCCTTGAAAAGGCATAAGAAGGACAGTGTTGAAGCATTAGTATCTGTCCATGTGCAACTCTGAAATGATCCTGGGGCCTGAACCTGCAGCTCTTCACTAGATGAGTGTAAACTTTTCTCAGTTTCCTTCTGGGAAATAAACACAAAGAAATTATAGTGCACCAAAGGGTAAGACATTATCTATCATGAGGGTTCATCATTTACATATTGTCTCAGTAATACTGTTTACCCCTTGACGTAGAAAGTACACACAAAGCAGAGTAAAAGAAATGGAGATGCTTTAAGGTAAGAATTTTGTAAAATTATTGTTTTAACTGTGATGCAGTTGCCTTTATAATATATTTAATATTTTTATTAGAGAAGTTGTGGGTTTACATTACAGTCATGCATAAAATACAGGTTTCCCATATATCACTCCAGCACCAACACCTTGCATTGGTGTGGAACATTTCTTGGAATTGATGATAGCACTTTTTAAATAATTGTACTATTTTTTTTAACAGTAGTTACCTTCATTACAAATAATTAGAGATTATTAAAATAGTACTATTAACTATGCCCCATAGTTTTCATTAGGTGTATTTTTTCCCATATACCAACCTATTCTTAACACCAAAGGCCCTTCTGATAAGATGCTCCTGCTGACTTATCTGTGACAGAGGGAACTACACCGTGCTTTCCTCCCGGCTCTGCCACAAACAAGTTAGATGTTCCTGGACAAGTTACTGACTCATCAGATCCAATGTCTTTAAAACTTTCTAGAGTCTGAAGTAGATAAGCATGGAAACCCCTTGTGAATCATCATTTCAGGGTTCTCTGAGATTAGGATAATGTCAGTAGTGTCATATGCGGTAATGGACATGAATCACAGCAGTGCATAATTTGCATATAGTGGCAAACCAAGGCAAGAGCCACCTTTAGGGATGGGTGAAAAACAATTCCTAAACTCTGGCTGGTCTGTCCAGACCTTTTCTATAACAAGTTCCCCTATGACATGGTCTTTCCTGGGTAGTCTGCTGCTAGGCCTCCCCAGCTCACCTCACTCATTTCAAAGCTGGCCCAAACTCTCCACTGTCACAGTCTGTGGTGGCTACTGGAGGTCACGACATCAAGTCTGGCTCATTCTGGGCAGGGAATCAAGAACCACTTCTGGTCAAGCTTTTATCTGGGCTCTTCAGTCTCTGCTCTGAAACTCTGGTGAGAAGTGAAAAGTCTGAAGGCCATTCCCTTTTAGGTAAGATTCTAGCTATTAGGGGTCCCCAGCTTCCTACTGCACAAGGGGTGCTTTGTTCCAGGGATCTGAGACCTGGACATGATAAATTAATTTTAGGGCCAAAAATCTGACTCTTGGAATTCCCTATAATATCAGACTTAAAACACAGAGAGACTGCCAGTGCAGCAAGGATTAGGAACTTTGACCCAAGGGATCTAAAAAGGCACTAGAAATATCAGAATGTATATGCCACATGGTAGGAGGCCATCTACATTAATTTCACAAAATATCACCAGGGACTTGGGGAAAGATGACTCAGTGCTATGAAGGCTGCAATACAGGTTTTAGGCAGGTGAGATATTAGGAAGAGCCTGAAGACTGGGAGTAAACACGTCTTTGAATCCAAGCTTCCCCACCAGCTAGCTTGTGACCTGGGAACATCACTTATCGAACTAGGAACTCAATTTTTTTTTTGACGCATATGATTATAACGGCTTTTACAGAGGCTGTAAGGTTGGCATAAGCAACCCAATGAAAAATTTTAAAAGTATGTCATTTAAATATAAAAGCGTTGTTACTCAGTGTTCTGTATCTGGCACTCATATAATTGCAGGGGACACAACCAACTTTCAAAACAACGTCCTGAAGCAGTCATTAACGTCATTTTCAGATGAGAAAATGACATTTCAGATGTGAAATGAGTGAACTGACTCTTACCCAGGTTCCTTATCTCGGCCCTGATGACAGGTGACAAACCTGGAATTCACTCGGGGTTTATGGCTCCAAAGCCCGCAGACCCACAGCCTGCTATTCCTGCCACCTTCACCATCAAGGTTATAAACACACTGACCTCCCAGCCGCGCTGCACTCGTGAAGGGCACAAGGTCTCCGCACACTAGGCTCACATCGAGAACCTTCTCCTGACGAGGACTTGGCACCCCCTGCGCCCTGCGAGCCCGTGGGGCCAGGGATCGCCAACCTTGGCCTTCCCAGGCCGCCACCGGCCGACCGCGCTCACGGTTGATGGGTGGTAGGGGCTTTCCCACGGCCTTCCCATTCTCGCGCCCCAGACACAAGACCACCCCTCCCGACTGCTTCCCACACGCTCTTACCCCAGCTTCGCGACCTTCACTCGGTGAAACCACTCAGGTCGCTTCCCGGGACTCCAGTCATTTCGGATAAGTCTGGGAGAGCAAACCATTCGCGTAAGCGTAGCTTCGGATGCACATGCGCAGAAGAAACCTAGCCTTTCATTGACTGGGGCGCGATGCGTTAGTACGAGCCCAGACTACATTTCCCACAAACCTTCGCGTCCCCTTTTTGAAAGGACTTTCACTGTTTCCGCTTTCTAAAAGGTTGAGGGATGATTTCTTAATTCCCTCAGGTTCTCTAAGAGCTTACATATTAATTATACTTGAACTTTACTGCCAAATGCAAAGTGTAGTCCCGATCAGATCCCGGAGGAAATAGCAACCGTTTTTAAGACATTCGGAGACATTTGGGAAAACCTGAGTATGAACTGGGCATTAAAAATATTAAGGAAATGTACCACTCCTTTTCTGAAGTGTGAAAAATATTTGGGAATTGTATAGGAACTTTAATAGTGTTGTTAAAGTCCTGACTCTTGAAGTGTTTAGGATTGAAATTATGTTGTTGCGGCAAACGGAATGAAAAACCCAAGCGGCACTGCGGGGGGCGGGGGGTGCTGATGAACAAAGTTTTGTTACGCGTGGGCCCAGAGGAGAGTCAAGTCTCCAAAAAAATCTGAGCCCCGTGTCTCGATTTTCATAAGTTCATATAGGAACTCTAAAGTTCCTTAGGAACTTTGCGGGCAACTTCCTAAGCAAGCGAGCAGACAGGGTTACAAAAGCAAAAAGAGCGAGGTTAGCTTATCTTCCTAAAGCACAGGGCTATTAGGGAGGAAAGGAGTCATTATCTGTTTAGAATTGTAAATTCCAGTTGAAAGGGGCAGGCGGGGAGTGCTTATCTTCCTAAGTGGATTCCATGGAGAGAAGGGAGGAGGGGAGAAAAGGGACCCAGGGGAGTTTATTTTCCTAAAGCTGTGGGTTTCTGCTGAGGGGGGTTAGGGTCCCAGCACTTCCCTTATCAACGTAACTGTAGATTACCTTATAATCTATAAAATTTACTATGGAAGTTCCATCCTTTTTATTTACAAATTCTGGACACATGGATCCCAGAGGCCAGTACTTGAGCCCTGGATCCAAGCTTGAGGATTCTAAGCAGGAGCCAAGTATAGTGCTGCAGTTATTTTGTACATAAGGAAACTCTTGATTTTTGTACATTAACATTGTTTCCTGCTGCATTCTTTTATTGTGTCAACAAAATTTTACGTTAATTATCTTAGATTTCCATGTGCATATGACAAGTATGGTGGTTTGAAGGTATATGTACCCCCAGAAAACCATGTTCTTAAATTTATTCCATTCCTGTGAGTGTGAACTCAATGTAAGTAGGACCTTTGCTGAAGTTAACTTCAATACGGTATGGTCCACCTCAATCAAGATCGGTCTTAATTCTACTGTTAGAGTCCTTTATAATTGGAATGAAACACAGAAAAACAAAGTCACAGGAAGCAAGAAGCTGAAATCAAGGAAACCAGGAAAAGAACAGAGAGGCCTGGAGAGGCTGTCATGTACATTGCCACATGACAAACCAAGGACCAAGAATTGCCAGCAATCAGCCCTGAAATGCCACAGCCTTCCAGAAGAAAACTTCTGGTTCATGGTGTCTTGATTTGATTTTCTTTTAGCCTCAAAACTATAAGCAAATAAACTACCATTTTTTAAGCCAACTCATTTCATGGTATTTTTTTAACAGCACCATAAGATACAAAAACAACCCAGGGAAGTGGATGTGGCTCAAGCAGTTGGGCACCCACCTGCCACATGGGAAGTCCTGGGTTCGGTCAGTTCCCAGCACTTCCTAAAAGAAGGCTCGCAAGAGAGCAAGCTGACATGACAGGCTGGCCCAGCAAGCTAACACAACAAGATGATGCAATGAGATGATGCAACAAAGAATAACCACAAGGAAACACAATGAGACACACAACAAGCAGGAGCAGAGGTGGCTCAAGTCATTGGGTGCCTCCCTCCCACATGGGACATCTGGGGTTTGGTTCCTGGTGCCTCCTAAAAAGAAGACAAGCACACAACAAACAGATACAGCAAGTGCAAAAACAATGGGTGTGTGTGTGTAAATAAATAAATAAATAAATCTTTAAAAAAACAACCCAATTGCTTGTTTTTCCCCAATATTTATAATTCTTAAGCAATTATAAATAACAAGAACAAAAATACTGGTGGAGCTTTATTAAATCAATCAAAACAGACTTTAAGGCTAAGATCACTAAGGGAGAAAAAGTGATCAGTTCATTCAAAAAACATTTATTGTAAACCTTTTGTATACATGTTACTAGAATAAAATGTAAGAAAACCATAGACCTTAGGAAGAGGAACACTGTAATAAACAAAACATGGCTCAGCACAGGAAACCATATGAATATATAATCCATCTCCACTTGTTTGCCACCTTCTAATGTCCTTTTCTCTGGTTAAACCTGACCCTATGCGTCTTCCTAGAAGTACATCCACATATGTCTCCTCCAAAACTTTTTGTCACCAATTTTCCCTCATATTCTTTTCTAACCCCTAACTACCAGTCAACTGATTGAGCCATTGGACATAAATCAGCATAAATCTCAACTCAAAACATTTTTACTCATCACAACGTGGACAAAAAATTATACCTTGTTAAACTGTGCACATTGGAAAGATTTCATTTGACTGCATACTCCCAAAACTACCTCTATGGACTATAATTGCAGCAACCATCATTTCTAGAAGATTCCACCTTACATATTAGGCAATGCATAGAAGAGATTCAACCTGTCTATGGCCACAGATCTCCCTTGGGAATGCCTGGGAATTATATGTGATGTTTACTTTTTTTTTTAACAAATCAATTTTATTGATACATATTAATGAAGCATAAATCCATCCAAAGTGTGCAATCAATGGTATTTGGTATAATCACATAGTTGTGCATTCATCACTCAAACACTTTTAGAGCATTTTCATTATTCCAATAATAATAATAAACAAAAACAAACAAAAACTCATCACTTCTCAATCTCTATATATTTCCCCTGCTATACATAGCTGCTATTGTGTTTCCATCTTTCTAATTTATTTGTATTTATATTTTGTAAAAAGTCTTATATATGCAATATTATCCATATTCATATGTGACGTTTACTTTTGACTAAATAACCGGGAATTTATTTAAAAGGACCCAGCCTCTTAACAGTTGAAGATTACTGTCTATAAACTAGGATATATGGAGGAACTGGCAAAGAGGATTTGAATCCCTGTTATGGTAATTTATGTTCATTTTCTACCCAGGAGGCCTAGAATTCCATACACACACATACATACAAACAAATCCCTACACATCACTGGTTCTCAAACATCTGCACATCATATATGCCTGGAGAGTTTAAAAATATATTTGTCACAATATCATTGGAGAAATATACATAGGTAAATATATCGTTATCATGAAATAAAGCATGGGCTACTCCTGAGCCCATAGTGAGTATATTCATATGATAACTTTGAACCTATCTGAATATGTTTCATTGTTTGTGGTCTAATATCCTAAGTATCCATCTTTACATTTGCTACCCAGTTCTCCTTGCAATATTGAGCAAATCTTGTGTCCTTTGGTATTTTATTTATTTATGGATTAGACATTGCATTTTCCCTTCAGGACACAGCTCGGTTTTCACTCCCATTATGGACTTGGAGTCAATAAGGGAGGTTGTAGGGACAAGTCCAAAGGAAAGATGGCATCTCCTTTCTGGGTGAGCGCTAGGAGCACTTCTTGGGATTTTAAGAAAGAAGTGAGCAATCTATTGTCAGAAGCCAGCTGATCCTCTTTCTTCTCAGCTCATAACAAACTGATTTTCATGGCCTGAAAAGTCTTAAATTTAGAGAGTATGTGCCAGGTACAAAGAATCCTAACTAGTTAGTAAGCCTCAAAAGACTGATTCCCCAGGCAAGCTGTCCAGAGCATAGAGTGTCTGTTTTGACCAACCACTACTAGATGTCTGATCACATCCTATTCCTTTGGTGATAACTTTGGGCTTCCTGCTGATTTGGAAGTCCATCTAGGGCAGGGGTTCTTAACCTTTATTTTTGTTCCACAACCCCTTTGCCAGTCGGGTGAAAACCATGGACCCCTTACTAAGTCCACACCATTGTGTATTATTTAATAAATATATCACACCCGCACCAACATGTCCCTACAAGAATAAGGTTTCTTTGAATTTCAGTTCAAGCTCATGGACCCCTGGTTAAGAACCCCTGACCTAGGGGAAGGAAGAACATTTCTTCTCCTCGATATTTTCTTCACACCGAGTCCATCCTATCAGGGATGGGGGAGATGGTTGTACTTGCTAGGCATTAGGCTGGTGTCTGGGGTATGATGTCCTTCTTGAATAGAGCCTTCTATTCCGATCTGTATATGACTGAATCTGTGAGGTAAATCTCCATCTACTGAAAGCTGAAATATATCAGACCATTCTTTTACCTAACCACACACCTCAATTGGGAATTGTTCTCCCAGCTTCCTGTCACTATAGATTAGTTTGATCTTAACTAGAATTTAATGCAAGAGTATTCATACAGTGTATACTCTTGTGTCTCTGTTTTTTTCACTCAGGATAATGATTTTCAGATTCATCATTTTGTATAGTAACAGGAAGGAAAGGCAGGAGTAGTCTCACACAGGGAGGTACAGCTGCTGCTGATATCAAGAAGCTATCATTGTGCTTAACAGGCTTCAACTACATCTGAATCCAAAAACGTCCTCATTCCAATTCCCACTTTCCTGGACTTTCCTAGTAAATTCTCCCAAATTTGACTTAATATACCTGCTCAAATTGTGGTCTCAATAGCTATTATAATCCATTTTCTTGCAATATGTTCCAACCCAACTCCTGAAGGGCAAGGGTTGGGGTGGCTGCAAGACCAAAGAACGTACCAGGCACTGAATCAGACATGAGTTTTATTGGAACTTATGGACAGGAGGGGATCTCCGGTGGCAGCAGACCGAAGAATGAAAGTAGCACTCTGCAAAGAACCTAGAAAAGGAGGGGCAATATAAGGGATCTCAGAGCAAAGACATTCCATAGGATATAAGAACAGAGTTTCTGCAAGAGTTACATGAAGCATGCAAATGGGGTATCTGGTGACGTTATTGCAGGAAGGGAGTATACAGCCTTGAGAGAATTAGATTTTACAGTACTATCGGTACATTCTTTCTTCCAGGGACACTTGTTACTTTTTAACTAGTGAGTGTCCAGATTATGCTGGTGCCTATGTGCTTTGGGCTGTGTTTCATTTAAGGGGGTGGAATAGTCCAGGCCTTGTGCTCCCACAAGTAACAAACACTTCATTTTAATTTTTTTCAACATCAGTCTACTGGGTATGAGAAAAGATTATTTTAGGGCAAAAATAGAGGTTTTTATGGTCCTTTGACATTGTTTTGAGCAAATTCCTTGATTTTGCATGTTTCTATTTTGAACTGTGCAGTGTCCTCTCCTGTAGCCAAACCACCCCCAACACTACCATTTAGTTGGTCAGAAGCTTGCTTTTTTTTTATTTGAGGAAAACACCCAAAAGACAGCTTGTTGTCTACACCCATGAATCTGAAGGGTGGAACATGAGTCCAGATGCTGAAACGAGATTCCTAAGAAGTTGCTAGCCAGACACTGGTGCACGAGTCTAGTGACTAAAGTTACATCTCAACATTCACATCTTTAAGATGCTGTTTCATGTCAAGTACAGCTGAATCCTCTGGCTTTCTTTCAATTGACATTAACTTCCATAGACTACCCCATTATAATCACCATAAACACTGCCAATTTATACATGTAAATGGGAAAAGGGATAGTCTAGGGAGGTTAATGTCAATTGAAAGAAAGATAGAGGGTAATCTAGGGTCTATATAACAGTGATTTCAGTGGTGGATGATGATTGTGGTTAATAGTAGAGACACAAGAATGTTCCTCTACTATAACATGTTAAGAATATAGAGGAGCGATTCAAGGTGGCATCAAAATAGCTCAGGCAGGGTTTAGGTCTCTTGCAAGATAGGCGAGAAGGCATTGAAGTCATCCAAGGGAGCTGCTTTGGGTACATGCAGAACAGGAGAGTATCACATGCAGTGTCCAGGAGGGAATGGGAATGGAGAGACAAAGAGGCCAAAGGGAAAATAGTGAATCAATTCCTCCACAGCTGGGAATGCTGCCCATCCCCCAACCCAGAGGCGAACAGCTTTGGGAAAACCTGTAGCTGTACAGCCAATGCAGAGGGGAATGACAGAGTTCTTCCTGGGAAGAGGGAGGGTACAGCTGAGGGCCAAGTTTGGTTTCACTTCAGCAACTTTAACCACCATAACTTGGTTTTGAATCACTGGTCAGAATTGCTAGTCAATGGAAACTGAAGGATTCATCTCTGGAAAAGGTGTTCTGAAGAGCACCACCTGCTGGCCATCTGGGAAAATGAATAAAGACAGGCTAGCCTGTTTATTTCTCAGGCACCACAGATTTGGTCTACGAACCCATTAGCAGCTCTCTGACTCCCTTTTGAATACTCAAACATGGCAATTTTAAAGGTTTAGGAAAAATTAAAACCAAAAATCAAACAATAGCTGCAAAATAAAACCATTAGGCAAGAGAGAGAAATTGAGCAACAGAGCAAAATCACCAATATACTCAGATCCCTAGATAGCAACAAAAGATAAAAGCTATACCAGGAAACAGGAAAATATGGCCCAGCCAAAGTAACACATCAAGAATCCAGGCAAGACACAAGATTTAAGACAACTAATCAATGATGGGCACACAAACCTCCTTAATCAAATTAAGGAAATGAAGGAAAATGTGACTAAAGACATAAAGTGTATTAGTAAGGGTTCTCTAGGGAAAGAGAGCTGACAGGTGATAGCTGTAAATAGTATGAGATTTTATAAAATTGTCTCACACACCATGGGGATGCACAAGTCCAAATTCCATACAGCCGGCTGCAAACCAGAGGCTCACATGAAGGTATTTGATGAGTTCCTCAGGAGACATTGGCTGTCCAAAGTAGAGATGGGAATTCTCTCCCTGAATGCTGAAATTACTTACCCTTTTAAGGCCTTCAACCAATTGGATGAGAAATCACTCATTGCTGATGGCAATCTCCTCAGTTGACTGTAGACGTAAACAGCCATCTATGCAGTCAACCCACTGATGAGTAAAATCCATGAAATACCCTTGAATTACAATTATCCCAGGGCTTGCTTGACCAAACTGGGCACCATTACCTGGCCAAGTTGACACATTAGCCTAACTATCACATAAAGGATATTAAGATGACACTGTGTGAGCATAAAGAACAATTTGAAAGCATGCTAAAAAGTAACAAAGCTTATGAAAGACACAATGGATGAGATTTAAAACACACATTAGAGGCATATAACCTCTGATTTGAAATGGTAGAAGAATGAATAAGTGAAATTGAAGATAGAACATTTGAACTTGAAAAGATAGAACAGAAAAAAGAATGCAAAAATTTGAACAGGGTCTTAGGGAATTGAATATCATGAAATGCACAAACATATGTGTTATAGGTATCTCAGAAGAAGAAAAAAAAGAAAAGGGGTAGAAAGAATATTTGAGGAAGTACTGACTGAAAATTATCCAACCCTTATGAAAAATATGAATATCAATATTCAAGAAGTAGAATGTACCTCAAACAGAATAAATCCCAATAAACCTACTCTGAGATATTACTATTTAGAATGTCAATGGCAGAAGATAAAGAGAGGATTCTGAGAGCAGCAAGAGAAAAGCAATGTATTAGATACAAGGCAGCCTCAGTAAGGATAAGTGCCAATCTCTCATCAGAAACCATCGAAATGAGAAGGCAATGGTACAATATATTTAAAGTAATGAAAAAGAAGAATTTCCAGACAATAATTCTTGATCTGGCAAAACTACCCTTCAGATATGAAGGTGAGTTTAAAGTTTTTCACACCCACCTTAGACTCAGGGATTCAAGGAGGCTGAAAGTGAATGGATGGAAAACAATCTTACAAGCAAACAATAACCAAAAAAGGCCAGGAGTAGCTATATTAATATCAGACAAAATAGACTTTAAATGCAAAACTATTGTAAGAGACAAAGATGGACACTATATGTTAGTGAAAGGGGTAATCTTTCAAGAAGAAAGAATAATCATAAACATTTATGCACCTAACAGGGGTGACTCAAAATACATGAGGCAAACACTATAAAAACTAAGTGGAGAAATAGATGTCTCTACAATTATAGTGGGGGACTTTAATACACCGTTATCACCATTAGACAGAACATCTAGACAGAGAATCAATAAAGAAACAAAGACTTTGATTAGTACATTAGAGAATCTGGACCTAATAGACATATACAGAACACTACACCCAAATACAGCAGTACAAACATTCTTTTCGAGTGCACATGGATATATTACAAAGTAGACCACATGCTAAGCCACAGAAAAAATCTCAATGAATTCAGAAAGACTGAGATTATACAAAGTAATTTCTCTGACCACAGTGGAATGAAATTGGAAATCAGTAAGGGCCAGAGAACCAGATTAGGCACAAATATATGGAATTTAAACAACACACTCTTAGACAAACAGTGGGTCAAGGAGGAAGTCTCAAAAGAAATCAGTAACTACCTTGAAACGAATGAAAATGACAACACAACATATCAAAACCTATGGGATGCAGCAAAAGCTGTACTGAGAAGGAAATTCATAGCTAAAAATGCATATATCAAAAAAATAAGAAAGAGTTAAAATTGAAGACCTAATTGGACACCTGGGGGAATTGGAAAACAACAACAAACTAACCCCAAAGGAAGTAGAAAGAAGGAAATGCAGACTCACTCATGGCACAGGCAAGGACCCTGAAAATAAACAGCCACTTCCTTGCCAGCTGCCTTTCTATGGGCTGCATCCAAGTCTCTGCTGCTGTGGTTCCCCTCAGATGCCGAAGAAGATCTAACTGCAGCCATGAGCAGCAATGAGTGCTTCAAGTATGGACAGTCTGGCCACTGGGCCCAGGAATGCCCTACTGGAGGAGGCCATGACCATGGAATGAGAAGCTGTGGCAAAGGTGGTTTTATCTTGGATAGAGATTTCCAGTTTGTTTCTTCATCTCTTCCAGACATATGTTATTGCTGTGGTGAGTATGGTCATCTTGCCAAGGATTGTGATCTTCAGGAGGATGCCTGCTATAACTGTGGTAGAGGTGGCCACATTGCCAAGGACTACAAGGAGCCCAAGAAAGAGCAAGAGCAATGCTGCTACAACTGTGGCAAACCAGACCATCTGGCTCGTGACTGTGACCATGCAGATGAGCAGAAGTGCTATTCTTGTGGAGAATTTAGACACATTAAAAAAGACTGCACCAAAGTGTAGTGCTATAGGTGTGGTGAAACTGGTCATGTAGCCATCAACTGCAGCAAGACAAGTGAAGTCAATTGTTACCGCTGTGGCAAGTCAGGGCACCTTGCACGGGAATGCACAATTGAGGCTACAGCTTAATTATTTTCCTTTGTCGCCCCTCATTTTTCTGATTGATGGCTGTATTATTTTCTCTGAATCCTCTTCACTGGCCAAAGGTTGGCAGATAGAGGCTACTCCTAGCCAGTGAGTTTTACTTGCTGTGTAAAAGGAGGAAAGGGGTAGAAAAAATCGACTTTCTGCATTTAACTAAAGAAAAAAAAGTTTATGTTTAGTTTGGTAGAGGTGTTATGTATAATGCTTTCTGTGTCACTGGTGAATAGGGATTAATGAATGGGAAGAGTCGAGTCAGACCAGTAAGCCCATTCTGGGTTTCTTGAATATGTTCCCATAAAGAAGGTAAAACCAATTCTGGAAGTGTTTATGAACTTCCATAAATAACTTTATTTTTAGTATATTGATGGCCTTGGATTGTCTGACTTCAGTAGCTATTAAATAACATCAAGTAACATCTGCACCATAGAGCATACAGTTGAGTGGGAGTAAACAAAATAAAAAGACAAACATGTGCTAATGGCTGTTCAGAAGAGAAATCAAGATAAAAGCCTAAACAGGAACAACTTTATCATAGCATTGATGCTGGATGTATAGAGAGGGATGGCAAAGGTTTAGAACACATTTCTTTTTTTCAAAGACTAAATCTAAAACCCTGAGTAAACATTGATGTTCAGAGTTAATATAATTTGGAGCTATTCAGGAATTGCAGAGAAATGCATTTTCACAGAAATCAAGATGTTATTTTTGTATACTATATAACTGAGACAACTGGGTTTCATTTGCTGTAATCAGCTTTTAAAGGTCAGATGGAAAAAGCAACTGAAATCCTAGAAAATAGAAATGTAATTTTAAGCTATCCAATCACACTCTTAGACAAATAGTGGGTCAAGGAGGAAATCTCAAAAGAAATCAGTAACTACCTTGAAATGAATGAAAATGACAACACAACATATCAAAACCTATGGGATGCAGCAAAGCTGTACTGAGAGGGAAATTCATAGCCATAAATGCATATATCAAAAAAGAAGAAAGAGTTAAAATTGAAGACCTAACTGTGCACCTGGAGGAACTGGAAAAACAACAACAAACTAACCCCAAAGGAAGTAAAAAGAAAGAAATAACAAGGATTAGAGCAGAACTAAATGAAATAGAAAATAAGAAAGCATAAGAAAAAATAAACAAAACCAAAAGCTGGTTCTTCGAGAAGATCAATAAAATTGACAAACCCTGAGCCAGATTAACAAAGAGAAAAAGAAAAAGATGCAAATACACAAAATAAGAAATGAGAAAGGGGATATCACCACTACCCCACAGAAATAAAGAGTATCATAAGAGGATACTTTGAAAAATTATATGCCAACAAGAATTATAATTGAGAGGAAATGGACAAATTTCTAGAAACTCACAAGCAACCTACATTGATGAAAGAAGAAATTGATGAACTCAATAGTCCAATTACAAGTAAAGAGATAGAATCAGTCATCAAAAACCTCCCAACTAAGAAGAGCCCAGGACCAGATGGCTTCACAGATGAATTCTACCAAACATTCTGTAAATAACTAAAACCAATCCTGCTTAAGCATTTCCAAGAAATAGAAGTAGAAAGAACATTGCCTAATTAATTCTATGGTGCCAACATTACTCTAATACCAAAGCCACAAAGATGCCACAAGAAAGGAAAATTACAGACCAATCTCTCTAATGAAACTAGATGCTAAAATCCTCAATAAAAGACTTGTTAATCACATTCAACAACATATCAAATGAATTATACACCATGAATAAGTGGGTTTCATCCCTGGTATGCAAGGATGGTTCAACATAAGAAAATAAATCAATGTAATACACCACATAAACAGATTGAAAGAAAAAAAATAACATGATCATCTATACAGATGCAGAAAAAGCATTTGACAAAATACAGCACCCTTTCCTGATAGAAATACTGCAAAAGATAGGAATAAAAGGAAACTTTCTGAACATGATAAAGGGTATATATGAAAAAACCACAACTAACATCATCTTCAATGGTGAAATCCTAAAAGCTTTCCCTCTAAGATTGAGAACAAGACAAGGATGCCCACTATCACTGCTCCTATTTAACATTGTCTTAGAAGTATTTGCTTGAGCACTGAGGCAAGAAAAACATATAAAAGACATCTAAATTGCAAAGGAAGATGTAAAAATTTCACTATTTGCAGATGACATGATCCTATACATAGAAAGCCCTGAGAAATCTACAACAGCTTTTAGAACTTATAAATGAGTTCACTAAAGTTGTAGGCTATAAGATCAAAGCTCAAAAATCAGTAGCAATTCTGTACATGAATAACAAGCAAATGAGGAGGAAATCAAGAAAAAAATACCATTTACAATAGTAACTAAAAGAAACAAATACCTAGGACTTAACTTAAAGATGTAAAGGACTTATATACAGAAAACTACACAACAATGTTAAAAACAATCAAAGAAGACTTAAATAAATGGAAGACTATTCCTTGTTCATGGATAGGAAGACTAAACATCATTAAGATGTTTATCCTAACCAAACTGATCTACAGATTTAATGCAAGCCCAATAAAAATCAACACAGCATTTTTTAATGAATTGGAAAAACTTAACTACAAAATTTATTTGGAAGGATAAGAGGCCCCAAATAGCCGAAGACATATAGAAAAAGAAAAATGAAATTGGAGGTATCACACTGCCTGACTTTAAATCATACTACAAAGCTTCAGTGGTAAAAATTGTAGTTTTTTAATATGATTTAAAATCAGGTATTGGCACAAGGATTGACATATTGACCAATGGAACCAAATTGAGAGTTTTAATATAGATCCTCACATATATAGTCATCTGATATTTGACAAAACAACCAAGCCCACTGAACTGGGAGAGAATGACTTCTTTGACAAATAGTTCTTGGAGAACTGGATATCCACATCGAAAAGAATGAGAGATTGTGAATATTCTTGCTGTCCTGATTTTGTGATAATCAGGGTAGGCTAAACATTCACTATATTAGAAACCATGCATGTGTCCCCAGACCTAGTTTTTCTCCCTAGGTCTGGTTTTTGGAATGCGGTTGATAAACTAAGCCTGATTTATTATATGACCATCTGCCGCGGTCTAGCCGAGGCACGAGGGAGCAGGCTGAAGGTGGTTAAGGACGTTGGCGAGAGTGATGAGTTGCACACCAGATTGAGTGAGAATTGACGACTAACTTTATTGTAAGATAAGCACAGTTTTTATATTCTATTTTTTGGCAAGCGTAAGCATTCTCTTTGAAGTTATGCAAGGTTGCAGACGTTATATAGACTTGAGATAAGCGCTTTCAGTTTTATGGTGACAGGATGTTAACTTTTTAGGAACAGTAACTTACGGCATAGTAGTTTTTGCTCTGATGTTTAAGATTAGATATGTTAGACTTGTGGTTAAACTTTATGTTTTTAGCTAAAGAGTTATCAAGATTTTGAACTATTTTCTAGGCAGTAGTTTCCTGCTTGTAGTTTACTTTTTAAAATTCTTACAAAGATCTAAAGAAATTCATTTTCTATATAGGCTTAAATTAACCAGGGTAATTTGTAAGATATGGCATCACACCGAAATCATATGTACAGTTAAATTTGCAAGACTATTGTTTTTCTTAACTGTGTAGCAATAATTCTAAA
>JAQZBX010044249.1:0-11931 GCA_029593785.1 Cabassous unicinctus
ACAAACGTGTGACACTAACACAGGGTGTGACCAGCCAGGTGGGCTGGGGGAAAACACACCAAATGTGAGATACGGGCCACAGCCAGTAGTCATGTTTTGACGATGCTCTTTCATAATTTGTTACAAATGTTTCACAACAAGGCAAGGTGATGGTGGTGGGTGACGGATGGGAGCCCTGTAGGATGAGATGCAGGTTTGTTTTGTAAATTCACAACTTTGGCTGTACACTTATTATTTATGGATGTCCGCGTATGAACGATAAACTCCGATTTTAAAAAGTGGAAAAAAAAAGAAAAGAAAAATCTCCGCACATAGGGAGCACCCGAAATGCTCGTTCCTCACTGGTGGGAAGGCGAAACGGAGCAGCCGCTTTGGAAGGCGGTCCAGCAGCTTCGTCCCAAGCTCAGCACCACGCTCCCAGGTGTTTCCCTGCCCGAGAATATTTACAGCAGCTTCATTGGGAGCGGCCCGGAACATTCCGTAGGGGAATGGGGGAACACAAATGGTCCATCCACGCAAGGGAATATTATTCAGCGATTAAAAGCCGTGAGTGCTCAAGCCTTGAACAGACACAAAGGCGTATTGCTCAGAGACGCCAGCCCGGGCAGGCCACGTGCCGTCTGATGCCAGCTCTGACATTCTAGAAAAGGCAGAGCTACAGACAAACCAGAAGGTCAGTGGTTACCGGGGGCTGGTGGGGGGGATGGGAGGGAGGAGGTGGGGGAGCACAGAGGAGTTTGGGGGCCGGGAAACTTCTTTCTGACACCTTAACGGTGGCTACGCGACATGATGCGTTTATCCAAACCCATAGCACAGAATTCCCGCCTCGCTGGAGCTGACATTCAAACAGGGACAATTAACATGTAAACGTGCCGAAGAACAAGAAGGAAAATCTTCACGACGCAGAAAATGGACAATAAGCAGGTAGAATGGGTCGGGAGGGTTATTTTTCTCCTGGAAGGTCAGCGAGGTCTGAGGCCGAGACCCAAGGAGGTGAGGGAACAGCATGCTTGGCAGAGGGATCAGTCAGCGCAAAGGCCCTGAGGCCGGAATGCCTGATGTGGGGAGCAGGCGGGTGCTGGTGTGTTGGGAAGAGGAGAAGCTAAAACCAGAGGCTTTACACTGCTCCTTGGAGGTCCCAGGTGCAGGGAATTCGGGCCTGCTCACTCTTTCCTGAGGAGGCTGGAACAGTGTGAAACTGCGTGGAACAGCGCAAACACGTTCTGGAACCTGGGGCTCTCTCTCCAACAGGACCAAGCCAGGCCGGCCTCCTCAGGAGCCGAGTCCGTGTCCACCTCCTGCCAGCCTGGAGCCCAAAACCAGCCCTAAAGACCAAACCGTCCACCCGCACACATGCGCGACTGAGAAGAGACCACCATCCTGGTCAGAAGAGCCTGTGCCATTGATGCTTCCTGCCAGGCCCACAAACCACCCCAGGCCTGACGCGGGGCTCACCCTGCTGCAAAACCCATCTGACAGCCGACACCTGCTTGGCCAGGCCAGCCCAGGAAGGGGTAATAGGACCGACTGGCCTCAGTTTCCCCATCCGTGAAGTGGGAGGAGAATGCCTCGCCCTGCATGACACCCCCAGCCCCCCGCTTTCTTCAGCCCCGGGAGACCCCAGGCCTCGCCCCCACCCCCTGCCGTGCCTCCCACGTGCCCGACCCGCTGCCCTTTGCCACTCAACCCCACTGTTTTGATCTCTGCTAGCCCGACCCGGTGCTGCAAGTCTGGTCCCTGCGAAAACCACAGCTCAGGGCGCTCTTATCTGCTATCAGCGGCGGGCAGGTGGTGGGGGCCCCTGCAAGGCTTCTCAGAAGAGCCGGGCCGTGTCATCATGGGATGGTTGGCACAAATAGCCCCATTATCAGGCTCCCCATCGCGATCCTGGCCGATTAGGGCCTTGGGCACGTCCGGCAAATTGTTTACTGGGGCCTGTTGTGAAAAGTCTCAGGGGCCTCGCAGGGTCACTGGGGGACCGGGGAGGAAGGGGCTTCTGGGAAGGCTTCCCAGGGGAAGGGGCGCCGGGATGGGGTCTTGGGGAGGGGAGCGAGGTTTAGCAGGCAGAACCCGGGCTACAGCTCAGAGGCGGGGTGCAGATGGCAGTGAGCTGGGGGTTTTGCAGGGTGTGGGCCAAGGAGGGGGGAGATGAAGGGTGGGGCCTCAGCTCCAGGCTCGGCCGCGGCCTCTGCTCTCTGAGCCTCAGTTTCTCCATCTGTGAAATGGCCTGTGAAGGGCGCTCAGCTCCAAGGCGGTGAAATGAGCATGGGGGATGGGCAGGAAGGCAGAGCAGGGAGGGGGCTGGACGGGCACCCTGTTCCCCCCTGAGCCGCTCCGAAGCCTCCTGCTCAGAGGCTCCTTGGGAAGAGCTGAAGCAGGGAGGTAGTGAGCTCCCCGTCACCCAACGCTAGGAAGCCCGACAGCCCCAGCTGCTCCCCTCTCGTCCCCGGGCGGCACCGGTGCCAGAGGCCTGGCCCTCAGATGTGGCATCCAGCACTGGGCCCCCTGCCCGCCCTCCCACCCACCCACGGGGCTGGGGTTTCCACACCTCCGCTACCTGCATACCTGCTAAGCCACTTCCTCTGTGTGTCTGTCTGTCTGTCTGCCGCCTGGCCCCCCCCCAGCCCCTCCCTCGCCACGTCTCTCTGAGCGGCCAGTGGAGGCAGGACTCGACCCCACACTGGGAACCCGGGGGGACACAAGAGAAAGGAGAGCCCAGCCCGGCACCTCCTCCTAGAAACGGGGGTCCAATAAAGTCCGGCTTGGAACCGGCCCTGGGAGGGTGTCCTCGAGGACAGCTGAGCCTCAGTTTCTTCACGGAGCCGCGGAGATAAAAACGCCGACGGCAGGGCCTAGCACAGGCCGTTCTCTCTGCCCAGTGCCCGCAGCCACCCCCGCGCCTCTCCTACCTCCCCACCAAGGCTGCCTCCTCCGGAAAGCCCGCCTGGACTCCCCACCGCACACACAGCCTCATTTCCAGCCCCCCCCACCTGAAATTCCCCATCATCTGCCCCTGGCCCAGCCCTACCCCTGCCCGGGAGCCCCACGAGGACAGGGGGTCTGGCTGCCCCCAGCGCCTCCAGAAGGGGCTCCGCCAATTCCTTAAATGATCTGCCAGGCCCGGCCCAGCCAGGGTGGGCACAGGTTCAAGGGGGGAAAACTGCAGGCGGTTTCATCGCAGAGTCATAGGAAAGCTTAAGGCAAGTTTTCAAAATAAAACCTTGAAACCTCAGAGTGGTTCTCTGTTTGGGGAAGAGCCAGGCTGGAGCCAGCCCCTGTGCCGCCTCCAGGAAGCCCACCGCCCACCGCCTTTAGACGGTCCCTGGCCTGGAAGGCGAGAAATGGCGCCTTACCTCTGGGCCTTTGCGAGCTGCTGCCAGGAGGCTTCCCAGGGGCCAGGGAGCTTCTCCCAGCCCCGGCCTGATCAGAGGAATCACCTGGGGGTGGGGTGGGAGGGCTTTAAAAACCCCCGGGATGCCAGCGGTCAACAAGTCCCTGACCCGTGTGGTGCTTAGGAAGCCTCCTCGGTTTGGACCCGCCTCCAGGAAGGCCTCTGGGATTCCCATGTTGACAGGGCTGAGGGCTCCCCCGTGCCTGAAACCTGAGGGTGGGGTGGGGGGAGGGTGGCAAAGCACTCACTGCCTCCACCCCACCCCCATACGGGGCATTTGCAAGTGGATTCAGGCCAGTGGGGACAACTCCCCCAAGATGGGGAGCCGCCTGGGCCGAGACAACGCCAGAGCCCGGGCTGAGGCCGGGGCCCCTGGGAGGCTGGCTCAAGGGCTGGTTGAGAGTGAGCGTTCGAATCCCTGCTCTGACCCAGGCCCGTGCAAGACCAGGGCATGGGGAAGCGGGTGTGGCTCAATGGATAGAGCCCCCGTTTACCATGTGAGAGGCCCCGGGTTCGCTTCCCGGCGCCTCCTTGTGAGGGCAGGCCGGCCCGCGCGGTGCGAGGCGCTGATGCAGCAGGACCTCACAGCGAGGGGGAGATAAGCAGACACGGAGAAGACACACAGCGAATGGACACAGCAGCACAAGCAGCAAGGGGGGGATAAATAAATAAATAAATAAATCTTTAAAAAAAAAAAAAAACCAGGGCATGGGCCCAGCCCAGCCTCAGTTTACCCATCTGTCAAACGGGGCAGCAGCAAGAGCTGCTGGGGCCATGCTCAGAGTACGGCCTTAGCTTCCTTTATTATCACTATCACTGTTATTATTTCCTGTTAGATGCTCTCTCTTCGGACAGAGGCTGGCCCTATGGGGGGCTCCCGAGGCCCCAGGAGGGCGGCCGCTGTGAGCAGTTACTCCTGGGATCCGGGGTGGCGTCTTCTTCTCTGCCCTGAGCTCCCGGCTCCCCGAAAAGTCTGGCCAGCCTCGCCTGAGCCCCCCGCCCCTTCTTTCCCCAGCAGGCCGTCACAGCCCAGCTTTCCCCGCTGGGCTGGGTCCTGCCTCAGGACCTTGACACGTGCCATTCCTTCTGCTCTAAGCACCTGTTTGCTTGCACCCTCCCACAGCTCACTCCCTTATCTCCCACAGGCCTTACCGCAAATGCCACCTCCTCCAAGAAGCCTCCCCGATTCCCCGGAGGGCGAAAGCAGCGTCCCAGGGGCTTGCTGCTTCCGTCACGACTTGTCACCGTGGGCTCTCTCCCTTGTTTGGCACCCGGCTTTTCCCTGCCCCGCTGCGGCCCCAGGGTCACGGATGGAGCCTGCCACAGATGAGAGCTCTTGGGGCTACGGGGCTGGCATCGGACGCCTTAAGACGGGGAGATGGGCAGAGGGATGGAGCCCCCAACTCCAGGCTCCGGTGCTATCACAGAGCCAGGGATGGGCAGGATGTGCCAGAGCCCTGTGCCTGCCCCGCTCCAGCCCCTGCTGACCCTCTTCTTTCTCAGTTTCCCCCCGGCACCACTTCCCTCCCAGGCCACCTCCTATGGGGAAGGGGTCGAGGGGGGTGGGGGCTAAAGACACTCCGCCCCTGGGTGCATTTTGTCCTCGCCTCAGCCCTGCAGGGTAAGGAGAGCTGTTGCTGTTCTCCAGTGCGGGGGGCTTGGGGAGCCCCAGAAACAGGGCGCCTCTCTCCCCTTGGAGCACACACACCCGCAAAACTCGGTCAAGGTGAAGAGCATTTTGAAAAATCAGAATGAGTGCAAAAAAACCCACATTCGTGATGAAGAAAGGATGGCAATTTCAAATAGGATCCACCTCGCTGTCCTCACCCCCGTCCCGGGAACCAGTGCTTCAACAAATAAAGAGCAAGGAGGAAACAATAAGAGGACGAGCTATGGTGACAAGAGACAACCGGAGTGGGTGGAGCTCAGTGGTTGAGCGCCTGCTTTGCGTGTTCGAGGTCCCGGGTTCAATCCCCGGAATCTCCTAAAAAAGGAAAAAAAGAAAAAATAGACTTAAAAGACATTTCAATCGAATGCCACATTGGCTGGGATCCTGATTTAAACAAATCAGCTGTGAAAACATGCATTTTTTGCTATGTTTTATCTATATATAAAATAACATAATATAAACATATATCTCATACCTTATATTTAAATATACACTATATCTATATTATTTTCATACACATTTATAAATACACTTATCTATTTATCTTTATCTTTATAATAGGCATTTATAATATCTATAATATTGTATATTTATATATAAGCATATACTTTATAACATAAACTATATAACATATTAAAATATATGTACAATTTTTATGTCTATATTTATAGACAATAAATATATAGCTAATGAATATAAAATTATTTTTAAATAAATTATATACTATGAATATATAGTAAAATATTATATATAGGTATACGTGAAAATCCAATTTTTAGGATATTTGATGGTTAGGAGATTTAAAAAGAGGCAAAAGTGACTTTCTGGACCCCAGTCCACCCCTCCTCCTGTTCTCGCCTTCCAGAATCTGGCTCGAGGCGTCCTGGTGGCAGCTGCGGCATCTGTGACCAGGAGGCTGTGGGTGAACCCCCCAGAAGAGGGGCTGGAGGCTCAGGGCGAGACTGGGTGGGTGCCGGGGCTCAACCAGGCCCCCGCAGCCGGGATTCGAACCCGAGTCTCTCTGGCCCTTGCAGTGCCGTGTCCTCCGAGTGAGCCTCAGTTTCCCCCTGCAAAGCAGGACCATGGAGCCGATGAGCCGAGGTCGTTTCGCACCCTCACGTGGCATTATGCCCCGAGGTCTCCAAGCTTGGAGGTCAACACCCCGTTCAACACTCAGCAGAAGTAGCCGGACCCCCATCCTGGGGAGTGGAAGTCCAGGCCCCACCCTGGGGGCGGATAAAATCCCCTGCCCTCTGAGGACGTGCTCGAATCCTCAAACACTGCAGCTGCGTGGAATTGTCCAAACACACCAGGAAGCAGTTTGGCAGCTGTTTAAAAAGTCCACCCTAACGCTGACGATACGACCCAGCGATCCCACGTGGTCCTGGGTGAGAGCGATGAAAGCTCACGTCCACGCCGGCTGTCCACACACTGGAAACAGCCTAGCAGCCGATGAACGGGTCAGCATGCCGTGGCCACCCACACCGTGGAATACTACACGGCAATGAAAAGGAACGAGCTGCAGGTACCCACGGCGACGCGGCTGAACCTCAAAATGCTGCTGAGTGGAAGGAGCCAAGCAAGACAGCATGTGCTGCGGGATTCCACCTGTATACAATTCTACGCTCTAGAGTGACAGGCAGCAGATTGGCGACGCCTGGGGACCCGGGGGTGGGGAGGGTGGGAGCGGATTGCCGTGGGGGGCACAGGAAATTTTCAGGCGTGAATCTGTGCATCCTGATTGTGTTGATGGCCTCGTGGGTGGGGGATCCTATCAAAGCCTACGCGGCTGCACGCGTTAAAGAAGCGCAGTGGATACGCACGGCCTCAGGAAAGCTGTAACAAACATCCCCTGCCCTCCTGGACAATAAGTATATAAGGAAACAGTGAGGCAGTTCTGTTCTATGCAGGGTGTCAGGGACAGCCACTCCATGGTGACAGGTGAGCAGAAAAAGGAAAGAGGTGGGGGAGGATCTGTGCAGACAGCTGGGGGCCGAGAATAGGCAGTGCAAAGGTCCTGAGGCAGAAAGTGCTAGGCACATCTTAAAAGAGCAAGGAAGGGAGTGGGTGTGGCTCAAGCAGTTGAGCGCCTGCCTCCCACATTGGAGGTCCTGGGTTCAGTTCCCTGTGCCTCCTAAAAACAAAAACAAACAACAAGCAAACAAATGAAAAAACCAACTCAGAGGAGTTGATGTGGCTCAGTGGTTGAGCACCGGCTTCCCACATACAAGGTTCCGGGTTCAATCCCCAGCCACAGTATCTCAAAAAAAACACAAAAAACTAGCAAGGAGACGCGTGTGGCCTGAGCAGAGTGAGTGGGGCGGGGAGGAGGGAGGCGAGGGTGGGGAGGGGCAGCTGGGAGCCGGCATGGGGGCCAGGAGCCGAGCAGGGGCAGCAGTGGGTTGAGAAGGCACGGACTCAGGGTGCATTTTGGACTTCCCAATGGCCAAATGCCGGGACGCTGGCTGCCCCTCTCTTCAACTCGTCTGAACCCCCCACCTCGAGCTCGTCTGACCGTCATCACAAATGGATGGTGACAAACAGCTCTGTGTCCCCCGCAGGTTAAAACCTTCCCTACAGATGCCTCCCTGCTTGGGCTTAAACGGCAGCAATTAGACAAAAATAGTTTTTTCTTTTAGACTCAGTTTAGACTATGCAGATTCTTATTTCAGAAATAGTATCGCAGAGATGCTACCGGGTTCCCGGGGAGCCTTCACCCAGCGCTCCCCAATGTTAGCAGATTACGCCTGCGGCACAGGTGTCGAAATTAGGACAGCGATGGAGGAGCCCCGACCTCGCTCACGTGTCTTCAGCTCTCCCACGCGTGTCCTCTGGCTGGTCCAGGGTCCGATCCAGGACCAGCACTTTTCTTTAACCGTGTCCTCCTCTTCTCCAGGACATTAAAAAAAATAAACAGATTTTGGGTTTGCCGAGAGTTGCAAAAGTTAGAGCTCGGGTGGCAGTCACCCTTGACCCACCACAAACGTCTCGTGTAAGCAGAGTGGGTTTCTCGAAACCAAGAGACTAGCATTGCCCAGCACGGTTTTTTAATTCCTTTTTTAAAAATTTTTATTGCAGTAATATATAGAACACAACACTTGCCGTTTTAACCCATTTCGAGTGTACGATTCAGCGGCGTTAAGTACATTCTCAATATTGTGCCACCATCACCCCCATCCATTGCCAAAATTTTTCCATCACCCCAGAAACTCTGCACCCAATGAAGAAATAACCCCCCATTTCCCCTCTTTCACTTCCTGGTACTCTCTCAGCCACTTTCTCTCTGCCTCTCTGTCCACCACGTTTTTCTTTTAAGTGAACTTTATTTACCAACATCCATATCCACCAAACTTCCCTCCTACCCCCTTCCCATCTCCCTTGGTAAATGCGAATCTACTTTCCTTTTTTTTTTTTTTTGGAGGTACCAGGGATCGAACCTGGGACCTCGTACATGGGAAGCAGGTGCTCAACCACTGAGCTACATCCACTCCCCAGTGGGGGTTGGTTTTTTCATTTGTTTGTTTGTTTGCTTTTAGGAGGTACCGGGGATCGAACCCAGGACCCCGTACATGGGAAGCAAGCGCTCAACCGCTTGAGCCACACCCGCTCCCCTACTCTACTTTCCAGCCCCACAAAGCTGCTATTTCTAGGCGTCTCTTGTAAGTGGCATGATGCACTAGCTGCCCCTGTGTGTCGGGCGTCGTTCACGCAGCGAGGTTTCCAAGCTTCTGCCAGGCTGCAGCACGTTTCACTGCTTCGTCCTCTCTTACACGGCCGAGTAATATCCTCTTGGCATGTTTCTCCGTCCATCCGTCGACGGCCACGTGCGTGGCTTCCACCTTTTGGCTCTCGTGAATCGCGCCGCGATGGACATCTGTGTGCAAGTATCTCTCTGAGTCCCTGTTTTCACTTCTTTGGGGTTATCGACCCAGGATGGAATCGCCGGGCCACGGAGCAGTCCTGCATTGAGCTTTTGGGCGAATGCACCGTATCGTTTCCCACGACGGCTGCGCTGTTTTCCGTTCCACCCGCGGTGCCCAAGCGTTCCAGGTTCTCTGCATCCTCGCCAGCGCTTACTGTTGTCTGTGCTTTCGATAACAGCCGTCCTCGTGAGTGTGAAGCGGCATCTTAATGTGGTTTTGGTTTGCATGTCCCTGACGGCTGGTGACGTGGGCCATCCACCACCGTGAGCCCTCCTCTTGGATCCATCTTGGATTTTTCGGGACGTTCACCGCCATGAGCCTTGTGCTTGTGGCACTTCAAGCTTGGAGTCAGGCGGGCTGGGGCGTGGTGACCTGCAGGCTGAGCCTCAGTGTCCTGTTCTGTGAAATGGGCACTGGCCATGCTGGCCTTTTGTGGGAGAATGTGTCTCCCACCCCTGTCTTGTCCTGGAGGAAACTGAGGCACAGAGAGGGCGAGAGGATCACCCAGAGCCACCCAGGGGCTTGGCAGAGGGAGGCCCACCCCAGACATAAAGGAAATGTCTGTTTTCTTGCACACAGACCTCAGAATGTGTTTTAAATTAAGTCCCCGGGGGGCAGCCTGCAGTGAGGGGGCTGGGGGCTGGCCGGCTTCCTTCCGGCAAGAGCAGGAAGCTTCCTCAGACACCAGCTAAGCACCTGTTGTGTGCTGGTGCCTCCAAGGTGGAGGCCCAGGCTCTCAGCCAGGGGCTCAAGCCCCCTGCCTTCCGCTCCAGATCTGCTCCCTGTTTAGGTCCCACCGAGCGGCTTTCCACACTTTTGTATATGCAATTCCCTCTGCCTGCAGCGCCTTTCGCCAGCTGCACCGTTAGCATACAAAACTCCTACTCATTCCTCAAAACCCAGGTCAAAAGCCCCTCCACTCTGAAGTCATTCCTGCCTGTTCCCACTCATCTATCCGTCCACCCACCACAATTTATTCAGGGCATGGAACAGCCAGCCTCGAACCCGAAAACAGCCCCTACCCTCAGGTAGTTCAGAGTCTCGCTGTGATCCGTTCACCCTAGTCTCACAGCCATTCTCCCTGAGTTATCATCCTCTGGGGCCCTCTAAACCTGCTCTTCTCTGAGACCATCTTTATCCACGTAACATTTGCCACAAGATCCTGAATTCTCAGGGATACCACCGTTACTCCTGTTCTACAAATGAGGAAACAGAGGCTCAGAGAGTTTAAGGAGTTTACCCAAGGCTGCACAGCCCGTGCGTAGCAGAGCTGGGACTGGAGCCCAAACAGCGCACCCTGGAGCCCACGCCGCACTATTTTTCCTCGAAGGGATGGGCTTTCGAGATTTCTCAGGGCCACCAGGTCCCCGCCCCACCCCCCCGTCCTTGCCCCCACTCCTCTGCTGTGGTCTAGCGATGGCAGAGCCGGATGGAAGCCTCCTCCCTCCAACTGGATTCTATACCTCTGTTGATGTGGCCGAGAATCACGAAACACACCCCGCTGAGTCATACCAAGCCAACTGAAGCCTGCCGTTTTTCTCACAGGTGCTGCCGACAGACGGTTACCTCGGCAGCTTTTGGACATTTCCTTTCCTTGCACCCAAAGACAGGGTTAAGCTTTTCAAAATATGTTTTTATTAAAATTGAGGCTCAATTCACAAAGCACAAAGTGAGCCGTCTGAAAGCAAACAACCCGGTGGCATTTAGGATCTTCTCAACGTGGTGCAACCACCAGCTCTACCTAGTTCTCGAACGTTCTCATCGCCCCCAAAAGGAAACCTTGGCCCCAGAAGCAGTCACACCCCAAACCCCCTCCCCCAGCCCCTGGCTTCCACGCTTCTGCTTCCCGTCTCCACGGCGTTGCCTGCTCTGGACATTCCACGGGGAATCAGACAATCCGTGGTCTTTGGGGTTTGCTTCTTTCAGTCAAGGTTCAACCATTTTGCAGTGTGTACCAGGACGCCATCCCTTTTCACGGCTCAATCGTATTCCGTCGCACGGACACACCACGTTGGTTGATGGATATTTGGGTCGTTTCTACTTTCTCGGCTATTTTGACTAAGTCCCTTTATGGGATTCACGTACACGTTTTTGTTTGAGCCCCTGTTTTCAATTCTTGGGGGTACATATTTCAGAGTGAAATTGCTGGGCCACATGGTAATTCTACGGCTACCTTTCGGCGGAACTGCCTGTTTTCAAAGTGTCTGAACCATTTTACATTCCCAACTGCAAGGGCGAGAGCTTTTTTTTTTTTTAACAAATCAATTGTATCGATGCATATTAATAAAGCATACCATTCACCCCAAGTGTACAATCGAGGGCATGGGGTATAATCCCAGAGTTGTGCATTCATCACCTCAATTGTCATTAGAGCATTTTCATTATTTCAGTAATAATAATAAGCAAAAAAGAAACAAACAAGAGAATTCTTCACCCCTCGGTCTCTCTCTGCTTCCCCTGCTGTACATAGCTGCTATTTCTAGCTAGTCTTGCACAATTGCTTAATTATTTATTAAGCAGTTTTATCGAGATATATTCACATACCGTATGATCTATCCAAAGTGTGTATCCAAATTGCTTTTAGTATAATCACAGTGCTGTGCATTCATCACCGCAAAACATTTTAGAACAATTTCTTTTTCTTTTTTTTTTTTTTTAAAGATATTTAGATAACATAAATGTTACATAAAAAATGTAGGGGATTCCCATATGCCCCGGCTCCCCACACCGCCCACGTTTACCCACATTAACAACATCCTTCATTAGTGTGGTTCATTCACTGCAATTGACGAGCGCATTTTGGAGCCTTGCCACGAAGCGTGGAGCATAGTTTACACTGTAGTTTACAGTCCCTTCCACTCAGTTCTGTAGGTTATGGCAAGATCCACAATGGCCCGCATCTGTCGTTGCAGTGTCATTCAGGACAATTCCCAAGTCCCAAAAATGCC
>JAQZBX010044250.1:9752-21518 GCA_029593785.1 Cabassous unicinctus
TATTTGAGTATATTTGTTTGATTGTGAGAATGGTTTAGTAGAAAAGGGAAAATGGGAAGAGAGGGAAGAATGAAAACTTTAAAAGCTAAATCCTTGAGAAGGTGAGAAGGGTAGGCTCTAAAACCCAAATGGACTTTAATAAGACAAGAGAAAACGTAACAATTTTAACAAAAAGAAAGTCTGACCGAGTATATGGGTACAACTTCAGATAAGGTGGTAGATTTGGTGGTGATAAAATGGAATTACCATTAGATTGCTTCTCTTTCTTAATGAAGTATGAAGCAAGGTCATCAACGGAGGAGGGGTAGGGAGTATAAAATATTTGAAAAGATGAGAGAAAATGAAATTAGTTGTTTGATACAGAGAAATTAACCTACTAGGGAACTGCAGTAAGACTGCTAGGCACTGGTGAATGCCCTTTTGAGATTTGTGGCCATGAATTTAAAGTGAGACCAAACCACACAGTTGCATTTTTCTCCAGGCATATTTAAACTACTTGGGTGCAGGTTTGGAGTAAGCAGGGTTGAAGTTATATTCAGGTGTATACAACAAGAGAGACAGAGGGATAAAGGGATTTAAGGCATTTGCAGTAATTATAATGACAGAATGACAGGTCATAAGAATAGCAAGGAAAAATAAACAAAACAAATCAAAAGCAAAAAAACAAAAAAAAAAACCCAATGTGATAGGGATGGATTGCAGATCTCAAAGAGGCCAAAGAGTTCCAGGAGGGAAGTCCTAAAGTAAGTGAGCCAGAAGAGAAGGATCTCTGAAATTGAAATTTCTGCAGTGGTACAGTTATTGGGCAATAAGATCAACAATAAAACCATGGGAGGGGATAATGAGTAGGGCTGAGGAAGAGATCACTGGAGGTGTGGTAGTCAAGGAATTGAGAAGTCATGGTAATGGACATAGTGGTGGAAATGAAACACTGAACCAGGTACTTAATGAAAGAATGATAGAGAGTGTCAGAACAGTCTCAAGTGAGAATACTTAAGGAGGGTCAGGAGGCAGAAAAAAATTGGAGGACCTGAATCTCAAAGAAGCTAGAGTTTCTGAAGGAAGAGGGAAAAAATAGTTTGGAGGTAGCAATGAGAAGAAAGCACAACTACCTTGTTCCTACGGCCTGCCTGTGGCTTCCCTTGCTTTTCCCATCCCTCCCCAAGAGTAGTAATCAACCACAGTCTTTGAAGCCAGTTTTCAATAGTGGCAAGAACCTACTTTATTACAGGCATGAGGATTTATAAGGATACAAACTATATACAGGTGGGGAATTATAGATTCATGAACTAGACTGAGAGGCCAGTTTAGGAAATGAGTATTAAAAAAATCCTCAGAGGTCAATACTCCAAAAGAGGTCCTTCTTTGGCCAGCTGAGAATAAAAATGTACCTTCATCTTACTTCTATATCCTTTTGGTGTAGGCTAGGTTTTCCCTTAAGGAAACAGTAGTTTTTATCTAGGTACTAAATTCCTTTTCTAACCCTTATTTGACTATACTTGCAGCTTATGTCTTTGTAGGGGTGGTTCTAAATTTTTTAAAGCCTTACTCAACTTGCTTATTCCTTTCCAACCATCCCTCTCTTCTACCTAGACACATAGGTTCCATATTCCAATATATTATTTGAGTCCAGAGCACTTTTGTCAATCTTGGTAGATACCTGTTTACCATTACTAGTTGATGTAACAAACAGAGGCAATCTCAATTTCCTAAAAATGTGTTCTATAAAAGTTTGCTTCTAACTTGTCACTTGGAACTCAGAAATGGTTTTTTCCTCAGAAATAAATTATAAGTGATGATTACGTTTCTCAGCTAGGCCAACAAAGGTCTCAACATTTAAGAGAGTTGAACTACCATATAGGTTACTTTGGATATTCAAGTCAAAAGGAACATTTCCTCCTTTTCTGTTATAGTTCCTAGCCAAAATGCCTAAATGAATAAAATTTATTTCTGCCCCTCCCATACCTCCTTTTCTATACACTCCATACTCTTGCTCACCTTCCTACCTTTTGCCCCAAGTACTCCAGGCTCCAGAATCATTTGCCCCAAGTTCCAAGTTTCTGAATTTATGGTAAAGCTTACCTTAATCAGAATGATGATGATGTCTTTAACAAACAATACAAATAATTATCACCTAAGTGACTGAAATTGAGATGTGACCAAGTATGTTAGCCTAAATGAGTCTTTGGAGTCTCAGGCAGAAAATCAAAGGCAAAGTGAAATATGTCAGGGAACATTAGGGAAAGTATCTAATGGGGGAGGTATGGGATGCATATACGTGCACGTCATAGCTGTCTGCCTTTTGAACTGGAAAATATAAATTGTTCCTACAGTTCATAGCTTCTTCTCCTTTATGTCTTTTTTTTTTTTTTTTTTAAATTAGAGAAGTTGTAGGTCCTTCTTTGTTTCTGAACACAGACTGTTTTTCTCCCCAGGGGTTTTCAAGGAAAGCAGCAATGGGAGATTGGTTAAAATATAGATAGAAATAGTACAACCACAGAAGCATCACAAAGGTGCAAACGATGGAGCAACGTTCCTGAGACTTAATATATCAGCTCACTCTTCCTACAATCAATTTATTTTCACAAACTTGAACTAGATCAATATACACACCTTCCCTTTGCTCTTTTAATTTCTTCCGAAAAACTTCAGCCCGGATTTCTTCAAAGGAGAACTCTCCTACTCCTGCATAAATCTTCTCCTTACAATACATCATCTTCTCTTTCTTCTCCTGAGACTCTTGATGATGGCTTTGTACCCTTTGCAGGGGATCTCCTTCTTCCTTTCCAGGCTTTCTGGTGCTTAGAATGTGGTTTATACTAGGTTCAATTTTACATGGTGTCCTAAAAGAAGCAAAATATTGCTCACCATATAGGTCAAAACGAGTTATTTCTTACATGTTTTGACAAAACACAGGGACACTATCAGTAGGAAGACTAAAGAGTGATCAATTTCAAAAAACAAACAAGATTGGAAAAAGTGGCTAAAAATAACTTATAAAAATCATCTACAATTATGTTGAGGAAGAAAATTAGCCAGACAAGTTAGGGTCCTCCAGTAGCTTATATTCCTTATAGATGAAAATAAATCTTAATATTGCATTTTAATCTTAATACTCCATCAAACCCAGTATATGAAAGGAACTTAATCTATGTAATACAGTCTAATAGCCCATTTCCCACTGTTAACACCCAAAAGAATTAAGATTAGGAATATAGCATTAAGAAACCAATGATGTTAAGAATGAAGCATAAGAGCTCAGGAAAGAGCAGATATCTCAATAGTCCTCACCCCGGATTCACTGAATCAGAACCTTTAGTGATAGGGTCCAAGTGTCTAATATTTTAAAAAGTTTCCTGAGTGTCTCTAACTTGATAAAGGGCATCTACAAAAACCCACAGCTAACACCATACTCAATGGTGAAAGACTGAAAGCTTTCCCTCTAAGATCAAGAAGACAAGGATGTCTGCTCTTGCCACTTCTATTGAACATTATACTGGAAGTTCTAGCCAGAGCAATGAGGTAAGAAAAAGAAATAAAAGTCATCCATATTGGAAAGGAATAAGTAGAACTATGTGTATTTCCAAATGACATATTTAGAAAATCCTAAAGATCTGCTAAAAATCTATCATAACTAATAAATGAGTTGACCAAAGTAGTCACAGGATACAAGATCATTATACAAAAATAATTGTATTTCTATATACTTACAATGAACAATCTGCTAATAAAATTAGAAAACAATTCCATGTACAATAGCATCAAAAAACAAAACAAAACAAAACAAAACAAAAACACCACTTAGGAATAAATTTAACATAAGTGTAAAACTTAAATTCTGAGAACTACAAAACATTGATGAGAGAAATTGAAGAACTAAACAAATGGAAAGGCACCCAATGTTCATGGATGAGAAGACGTTATTAAAATGATAATACCCCTTAAATTGGTCTAGAGATTCAATATAATCCCTATCAAATTCCCAGGTGGCTTTTTTTCCCACAGAAATTGACAAGCTGATCCTAAAAGTCATATGTATTTTTGATGTAACATTTATGTAATCTAAAGCTTCTTTAAAAATTGAAAACAACAACAACAAAAAAAAACCATAAAAAGAAGTGATATGGAAATGCAAGGGAGGCCTAGAATAGTCCAAACAATCTTGAAAAAGAACCAATTTGGAGGACTCATATATCCTTATTTCAAAAGTTACTGCAAAGCTACAGTAACCAAAACTGTGATACTAGCATAAGGATAGACATATAGATCAATGGAAGAGAAGTACAAGTCCATTAATAAACCCACACATTTATGGTCAATTGATTTTCAACAAATGTGCCAAGACAATTCAATGGGAGAAAGAACAGACTTCTCAACAAATGGCATTGGGAAACCTGGATATCTACATACAAAAGAATCAAGTTGGACCCCTATGTCATATCATACATAAAAAGCAACTCAAAGATTTAAGTGTAAGAGCTAAAATTATAACTCTTCAAAGAAAACTTAAGAGTAAATCTTCATGATCTAAGTCTTCTTAGTTATAACACCCAAAGCACAAGGGACAAAAGAGAAAAATAGATAAATTGGACTTCATCAAAATTAAGAAATTCTGTGCCTCAAAGGACACCATCAAGAAAAAAATGACAACTCACTGAATGGGAGAAAATATTTCCAAATCATGTTTCTGTTAAGGAACAAAAATAACCCAATTGAAAAGTAGGCAAAGGATTAGAATAGACAAATCTCCAAAGATATATAAATGGCCAATAAGCTCATGAAAAGATGTTCAACATTATTAGTTATTAGGGAAATGCAAATCAAAACCACAATAAAACACTACTTCATACCTACTCGGTAGCCATAATAAAAAGGACATAAAAATAAGGGTTAACAAGGATGCGGAGAAGCTGGAAATCTCATACGTTACTGGTGGAGATGTAAAACGGTGCCGCCTCTTTGGAAAACAGTTTGGCAGTTCCTCAAAATGTTAAATGTAGAATTACCATATGACCCAGCAATTCTCCTCCTGGATATATGCCCAAGAGAGATGAAAATATAAGTCCATGCAAAAACATGTACACAAATATTCAAATAGGCATTATTCATAATAGCCAAAAGTGGAAACAAACCAAATGTCCATTAACTGATATATGGATAATAAAATGTGGCATATCATACAATCTAATGTTATTTGGCAATAGAAAGGAATGAAGAGGGAGTGTTTGTTAAACAAAAAAAACTATACTCACAGAGTTGTTTTGAGGATTGAATAAGATGATGTATACATAGAACTTACATTGTCTGGCACATATTAAGTCCCAAGTACTCAATAAATGGTAATAATGCTGTATTACTGTTATTACCATGATTATCATCATCATCAGGCTAGGCCCAGAAAACTGGGTTATAATCACAGTTCTGTGCCAATTAGGCAAATGACTTTGGGCAAGCCACTTAACCTTTCAGTACTTCAACCTTCCATTCTATATAATGATGTCCAAATTCCCCTCCAGGACAAGTAGGGTCTGTGCACAAACCATGGGAGGCAGATCTGAGGCACTCCAGAATGCCTGGGGTGAGGGGACACAGGAGATTTTATAGGATGTCAACAAAGGATAGAGTGGGTGGAAGTGGAGTGGTTAAGAGGCTGCTCTACTTCAGTGCTTCCCAGACATAGGGATTTCATAAATTATGACAATAGAGGGGGCTTTTGAGAAAAGAACAAAGTACTGATACATGCAACAGTGTAGATAAACCTTGGAAACATTATGCTAAGTGAAAGCCAGTTAAAAAAAAACATATATTGTAGGTTTCTATTTATATAAAATGTCCAGAATAGGCGAATTCACAGAGACAGAAAATAGATTAGCAGTTGCTTAGTGCTGGGGTGGTAGTGGTAGAGAATGGGGTATGACTGTTAGTGGGTACAGGCTTCTCTAGGAGTGATAAAAATACTCTAAAATTGATTGTGGTGATAATTATATGATTCTATGAATATACTTAAAACCACTGAATTGCACACTTTAAATGGGTGAATTGTATGGGAGGTAAATTATATCTCAATAAAACCATTTAAAAAAAAAAAGCTTCCCAGGTCATTCTAAATGCACTGCTAAGGTTATAAACCATGGGTACAGAGGAACAGGGATATAGGGGAAATGAGAAAGAAGAAAAAAGGTCATTAAAATGATGAGATGAAGTAATTAGATCTTCACAGATGTTCTATTCATTATTTTTGTAGTCATAACTTACAATTTTGGTTTTCAGTGTTAGTTACTTATATAACATGGACTATTCATAAGATTAAAAGAAGGGAAACAGATGTAGCTCAAGTGGTTGAGCGCCTGTTTCCCATGTACAAGGTCCCAGGTTTGATTCCTAGTACCTCCTAAAAACAAAACAAAACAAAAAAAAACCAACTCTCAATGGAAAGCGGATGTAGCTCAGTGGTTGAGCAACTGCTTCCCATGTATGAGGTCTTGGGTTCAATCCCTGGTATCTCCTAAAAAAAAAAAAAAAAAAAATTAAAAGAATAAATTCTAAACTAAATATTAAAACCAACTTAAAGTTTAAAGGAACAGGGAATCAGACTAGAAACTTTCAGTATGAGAGACAACCTATTACAAAGGACACATAGCTCAAAAGAACTTGCAGTCAGAAAACTTTGGTTCTAGATCTGGATCTGACACTAACTAGCTGTAACTGAGAAATTAGTTATATGATTTTCTTGTATGCAGACTGTTTTATCTACCTCAAAAATGGCACAACAAACACATTAAAAAACAATAGTTTTTGTGTTTGATAACTTCTTATATAAATGCTTTCTGTGTTTTCTAAACTAAAACATCTATGCAAAATCAATTGACATTATATGAATTTTAAAGCTAGCCAGAATGCTTCTTGGATAAAAAGGAATTTGAATTTAGTTTGGAACAAATTAAGTTCATTTTTTTTCAATTTTACTTAAAAAACTTTAGGAGGTATAATGTCAAAAGAAAAGTCAGCTTACTAAATGCAATGTGGTATCCTGGATTGGTTTCAGGAACAGAAAAAAAGACAGTAGAAAACTAGTGAGATCCAAATAGTCTAGTTAATATTAATTAATAGTACTGTACCAATATTAATTTTTTAGTTTTGACAAATGTTCCATGATTGTGTAGATGTTAACATTATAAGAAACTGGATGAAGATTATATAGGAACTCTCTGTATTATCTTTTCAGCTTTTCTATAAGTTTAAAATTATTCCAAAATAAGAAGTTTATTAAAATAAAGTCACCTTAAAATTGGGAAAATCAATTTAAAATTAAGGAAAATAAAACAGATATACTTCTTGGGAGACAAATAATTCATATATTTAAATGAGCTCTAGAAATGAACAACACACAACATATTTCCAGAAGTACTTAATTTTTTAAGTCCATCCATCCAACCATTCAATAAACATTTATTTAATGACTACTCTACGCCAGGTACTGGAGTTAGAGTTGGGAGAGACAGTCCCTGACCAAAAGGAGGTCACACTCCAGTGGGTAGAAAGAAACAAAGGAAACAAGAAAAGCTATGATAGGAGGTAAACATAGTGATCCAGAGCATATAAAAAGTATAGCAGGGGGAAGCAGATGTGACTTAGGTGGTTGGGCTCCCGTTTACCATATGGGAGGCCCCCGGTTCGATTCCCAGGGCCTCCTGGTGAAGGCAAGCTGGCCGGTGAGCTGACGGCCTGCGCAGCGCGGTGAGCTGGCGCAAGATGACGCAACAAAGGGAGACAAGGAGACACAGAAAACGCACAGCAAATGGACACAGAAAGCACAAGCAGCAAGGGGGTGGATAAATAAATAAAAAAATAAATCTTTAAAAAATAAAAAATAAAAGTATAGCGGGAAGTGGATGTACTTCAAGTGGTTGAGCGCCTGCTTCCCATGTATGAGGTCCTAGGTTTGATCCCCGGTACCTCCTAAAAACAAACAAACAACGAAAAAACAACCAACCTTCATTGGGGAGTGGATATAGCTCAATGGTTGAGCACCTGCTTCCCATGTACGAGGTCCTGGGTTAAAGCCTGGTGCCTCCTTAAAAAAAATATTATAGCTAAGGCAGATTGGGTAGGGGCTTATGTGGATGGGTGATGGAAGTGCTTCAAAAAAAGGTTTTCTATAGAGGATAACATCTGAGCAGACTCCTAAAGGAGGAATAAGAATTAGTCAGGTAGAGGAAGAGGGATAAGGGTAGCCACAAGGCTATTTCAGATAAGTCAGGAACTTGCAAACAGTCTAGTGTGAATACATATGGGGGAGAAGAATGGCCCCACATGTTGGCACAGGCTGAATCCTGAAGGGTCTTATAATTAGTGCTATGGAGTTTGGGTTTTATCCCAAAGGCTATGGGGAGCTAGCAAGGAATTCTGATCAGGGAAATGACATGAATGGATTTGCATTTTAGAACTGTAATAGCTTGGGGGCAGGAATATTAGTTAGGTTGCAGTAATCCTAGCAAAGAATGATGGGGACACAGAAATTATAAAGAAGATTTTTCAATTTGACTGTATAAGAATTTAAAAATATATTTATAATAGTAACTGTTATGTGAGGTCAAAAGACAAGTGACAAACTAGGGGGAAATATCTGCAACTCATCAATTTTAACTAATTTTCTTACTTTATGAAGAGCTCCTACATATTACTAAGAAAACACAACCTAAAGAAAAATGCTGCAGAGAGGTCAAATAAGACAGCCATGAAGAAGAGTGACATAATTCACAGTGTGATTTGAATCTACAAAGTAATTTGAAACATTAGAAAAAAATGCGTGCCCATGAATTACTTCCAATAATTCTTTGTAAAGGCCACATGATTTCTTAAAAAATAACTTCCCCTTTATTGAGCTATTATACAGAATTTTTGCTCAAAATCTTATTTATTTTTGCACTTCCATACACCTAGCATAGAGTAGCACTGTAGATTAGTTATAAGGAAACTCTGCACTGTGACACAGAATTCAATCTAATACTAGAACTCAGCAATTTTATATGTATTAGACTAAATCTAGATGGGCATCTGATTATCTAACCATCACCTACCATACTTTTTCTTACAAATAGAAATGTTAATGATTAGGAAGAAGGGGAAAAAGATATCTAAAAGGAAAGAGCAGGATGAGAAGGAAAATAATGACAATTTCTAATTACTGTCAAGAACAAAGGCAGAACATCTTATTTAAATCACAGTCTTTGTCTTTGACTAAAGTGCTATAGGTATAAACCTAATAAGTTTATTCCTTAATAAGAATTTTACCAGATGGTCTTTTATTCCTAACATACTCATAGGAATACAGACATAAAAGAAATATGAGGGGAGCAGATGTAGCTCAGTGGTTGAGCGCCTGCTTCCCACATATGAATGAGGTCCTGGATTCAATCCCCAGTACCTCCTTAAAAAAAGAAAGGAAACATGAAACTTTGGTTACTTTCATCCCTATAAAAAAGAAAATACCTTTGGAGACTAGGACAGATGCTTATGCCCACTCTTAGTAATTCCCACTTTAAAGTATCTGGAATTCAAACTCACATAACTGGCTGCTGTACAGTCTCTTCCACATACGGAGTAAAACTGGGAAGCACAGGAGGTGCAGCTGTCACAGAAGCTGTATTACCACGAGGCTGCCATGAAGAAGAAAACTGAAATCACCATGGTTTTACATTCTGACACAACATATGCAGACTATGCGTAAATATTCAAGAGGAATTCAGAGATGCTAAAAATACTCTCCTAAATCTGATGTCTTTGGCATGATGGCAAGACCTAAGAGACCTTACCCTATATTCCAAGGGCCTGACTGTGTTCCAAGGGCCTGCTTTCAGTTCGTTCTCTTTGGCTCTGGGCACAGGTGGTGCTATCCAGGGCTGGACTGCAGGCTTAGACAATTCTGCTCTAGAAGACTCATCAGCATTTTCATCAAAAACAGTAATTCTAGAATTACTTAGCATCTGTTGAGGAACTGGATTTTGGAGTCCTCTGTTCTGGCTTGGAGCTAGGAGAAAAATATCAAAATTTTATATAAAACCTTTAATTATCAACTTAGATGCCAGATTAGGTACACCTATTCTTCCCCAAATCAAGGAGATCACTTCTACTACCATAGAATCAAATGGAGATTTAAAAAATAACAATAATTAAAAGAAATCTTCACAGAGAAATTAATGACCTTCTTATCCATTCTGTGTTTGTTACTTACACTCTCCCTCTCCCTCCAATCTTTTATTCATAGATATCCAAAAAGAAACTTTAAATCCTTTCAGTTACCATTCTAACATTGTCAAGTTTTAACTAACCTAAGCTAATTCTTCATTCTTCAGTTTTAAATTTTCTTTCAGTGAAAATGGAAAGCAGTTGAGACATACTGAACCTAGAAAGCACAAGTCAATCCATTTATTAGGGGTGTTTTTTTTTTGTTATGGGGCAGGTTATTACTTACATCAAGCATCATTATGATCTGGATAAAGTATCCTTTAGGATTATATGTTCCTTCTGCCCTAGTTCTAGAATCTCCAAGCAACATTCTGACTAATAAATTTAGTTCTCAGATAAACTGATATCAGGAAAAGACAAAAAACATTCTGATTTACATGTCTAATTGCTGTAACTTTAGTTAATAAAAGCTTATTGTTGATTATCTGAGTGTACCAAGAGTCTAATTTCTGGCCTAAAAAGGCTGAAGACAAGATTCTTCATGTTAATACCATTTTCTGAGGCTTTGTTAGGTCTAAGGCTTTCTCTTGACAATGCCAGCTATTTAACTGCATTATCTTCTTTCAACTAACCCTGAAACTGAGAAAAATCTTGATGCTTCCTAACTATTAGGATTTTTCTTAAGACAAAACTGCTGACACCTTTTGGTTTTACTGCACACTGTGATCCCTCCCACCCCAGTTATCCTTAAGACTTCCTTTTGTTTGCTACCCAGTACTCAGAAACCTAGGACAATGTTCACAGATATATTTATGCATTATCTCCTTACATAATTTGTGTACCACCTGAGCCATAGAATTTTCCATAATAACTTTTAACAAAATTACCCTTGAGAGCACTTCCTATGCGGCTGATTGGAGCTCTTGCTGTTTTCTTCCCTTTGCTTTTTAGATCAGCCAGTGTGCTTCGCTGTGGTTCAAAATATTCAAAAACTTCCTCTTCCTCCTCCTCTTTCTCAAGTGCCAACAGAGTTTGTCGAGATACTCGAGCTTGGAATTGTCTAGAGAGGATAGACAACTAACTTTTGGTGACATGACCACTACTCACCAGATTTAAATTTCTAGTTTGTGAATACAAATGAGAGAAGAGTGAGACAAGGGGAAAAGTATAGAAATATCCCTAAAGAAAGTGTTTATTCTCTCAGGAATAAAGAGAAGCACTTTGAGATCAGAGAAGGTTTTAGCTAGAATATTTAGCTCCCCCTTTAAATGTCCAAGTTTGACTTAATAACAAATTAAAAATACTCTGAAAAGCCAATCATCAAATTTTTATGGAAGGGTAAAGGGCCCCAAATAGCTAAAGCCATCTTGAAAAAGAAGAATGAAGTTGGAGGACTCATACATCCTGATCTTAAAACTTATCAAAAAGCCATAGTAATTAAAACAGCTTGGTACTGGCACAAGGACAGACATACAAGACCAATGTAATAGAATTGAGAGCTCAGAAATCAACACTCACAGTTATGGCCAACTGACATTTGACAAGGGACAAAGACCACTAAATTGGGAAAGAATAGTC
>JAQZBX010044251.1:0-21361 GCA_029593785.1 Cabassous unicinctus
GAATACCACTCAGCAACAAAAGAATGAACTACTGAGACACTCAACAACACGGCGGAATCCGGAAAACATGATGCAGGAAGCCAGGCACCAAAGTGACGTACTGTATGATTCAATGTATGGAGAGTTCAAGAACAGGCCAGTCCAATCTGTGGGGACAGGTGTGAGAACAGTGGTCAATTCTGGGAGGAGGGGGGCATTACTGGAAGGGGGAGGAGGAAGCTTTTCACGGGGATTGAAATGTTGACTTTTGACCGGGGTGATGGTTATACAGACAAATGTAAAAAGTCGTGTCCCTCTAGCCAGTTATAATTTTCATTTTACTGCATGTAAATTATTCCTCACTATGTAAAAATGGTGAAAAAATGAAGATCAGGCAATGCAGGTTCTACCTTCCCGCGTGCAGAAATCAGCTCTAGACTATCGCAGCTTTACCTTTAAACAGGACTTGTACCGTGTGTTCTTTCCCCTGCCATTCATGGCCTGAAGTCGTTCATTAACTTTTTTTCCTGCCAGCAGTGGAGATTACAAGTTTCTCACTTTTCTCTACATTGTTGGTGCTGTTTACTACAGCTGTTTAATGAGGAGGAAAGCATGCTTAAGTTTTTGACTATGGTCCCAGCTGGTTCAGATCCATTTTATATACTGCCAGACTTTTGCCCTATATGTTGAGATTCTGTGAGCACCATAAGCCTCATATTTTCATGTAATTCTAGAAAATCATGACTTATCAATAGAAAGTGTTTGTGTTTGTCCATTTTGTCACTTTTTGCCTGGAATTCTACTCTGATTTGATATTAATAGTCCCATCTTGCTTGCTTTCTCTTCTTATCTTTTCTGGTATATTTTTTATTCTATGTTATGACATTTTGTCTTATGTTTGTTTCTTGAAAACAGCATACTGAGTAGTTCGATTTTATTTTGTAAACCTTTCTAAGAATATTTTCCACTTATAGAAATGGTTATCATTCTCATAATAATTATTAAGACTGATTCACCTTTTCTGGATGTAGAATCTGCCCTTTTTCATATATATTATTCATCTTTTTATTCTCTTCATCTATATTCTGGACACATTTTCTGGGCAAGTTTTCTAACTGACTAATTCAGTTTCATCCATTATCCAATCTAGTGTTTTGTATTAATAATTCAGATATAACACCTTTTAAATAAAAGCAATGTCTCTCAATTAGGTTGTTACTTTACAGAATGTGCTGTCAGTTTTCACAGAGAATACACATTACACGTACTTAAAGTGTTCTCCAAATTCCTTAGTAAGGTGGACACAGCGAATGATTCCTATGAAGTAGTCTTAGGAAAGGGTGCTGTCCCAAGGTGACAGACTGCATACAGCCTACCCAGAGGGCCCAGCCTCTGGAAGGGACCATGAAAATTATTTCTGGCAGACTCACTTGATGTGTGAAAGACTAGTTAAGAAAGGAAATACAGTCACAGTGCATCACTTGGCTGTGCCGTGGATAGTGTCTATTGAGTCATAATGTAAACGCTTTATTAAGTTTAGATTATGGGAAGCGGGAGTGGCTCAGTCAATAGAGCCCCCGTTTACCATATGGGAGGCCCCGGGTTCGCTTCCCGGGGCCTCCTTGTGAGGGCAGGCCGGCCCCTGCGGCGTGAGGGGCTGATGCAGCGGGACCTCACAGCGAGGGGAAGATGAGCAGACACGGAGAAGACACACAGCGAATGGACACAGCAAGCACAAGCAGCAAGGGGGGGATAAATAAATAAATAAAATAAATCTTAAAAAAAGTTTGGATTATATACTCTGCAAGCATCCCGAACAGGATATCCACTCCCCCACTTTGGCAAAATGGATAATTTGCCACACTGTTTTCATAATTTTTATAATGAAGTATTACAAATAGAGTTGAAACTTTGTTTTACTCTCCCATGACCCCGTTTGTCTCTCTCCTTCCCCAGAGAGACAATCCTGCATTTGATGTTCGTTAACTCCATTCTTGCTGTGTGCTTTCAGGACATTTAAGCCTTCACAAAATCTATCATTTGCATGTTTCTGTTTATATGCAAATACGTTTGATGCAGCTGCCCCGCTGGAGGGGCAGTCATGATGTGGGGAGGGAAGGAGGGGCTCAGAGGACATGCGGGGTCTTGACAAAGCGCCTTGCTGTGGCTTGCCTCTCACTGCCTGCTCCCCACCGAGAGCTGGCCCATCTGCCAAAAGTACACTTTTCACTATTTGGGCCTTTAGTTTTCTTTTTCATCCCTCCCTCCCTTCCTTTCTTCTTTCGATCGTCTGTTCTTATAGAACCCTGTCACCTTCTTTAGTTCATTTACAGTTCACTTTGCAATATGAACTGATCAGAGAGAAAACTCAGCCAAAATGGATTCTTTAGGAAGCTTCTCTTTTGGGGCTGCCTTAGCCCTCCTGAGCCACTGTCCCTTCCAGCGCCTCAGAATGTTGACAGAAAGTATTTCATCTTTAGGTCCTGTGTGCCAAGAGGCTTAAATACCTAGGCTCCAACCCCCAGCACATGGTTGAGCGTCGGGCTGATTATTTCCATTTCCTCGGTGTGCATTTTCTAAGTACTTGTCACCCAGCTCATCAGGGAAGCACACCAGACTCCAGAGAGGGAGTTCTGACCCTCGATTCCACAAGGGAGCACCCACTATTATCCCAAGAGCTCACCCGGAGGCCAGAGAGCCCCACCTGGCCGTTAGCAGGACAGACGCCTTCCCGCCGCGGGCTGCCAGAGAGGGCCAGGGACCAGGAGTCTATGCATTTACTTCACCTTCTCGTGCAGGGCACACATAGTCACAAAGGCATGACTGAGAACTTCCCTTCTTCAATGTCGATGGTAAAATACTCTGTACAAACGGGCCAAATTAAAGCCAACTTGGAGTAGTGGCTGCGTCAGCAGCTCAGCGATCATTTATCCCCGCGTGGATGAGAGCCCGCTTTCCTTATGGCAGGTTGTTGCAGTGGTCCTTCTTGAAGCTGTTTATGGAAGATACCAATTTCTTAGGAAAAAAAGGGTCACCCTAAGTCTCTTGGCTCTAGATGCTCAATTTATGGTCTTGAGTTCCCATCTCTGTCATCATAGACATTTTGACAAATAACTGAATGACTGTGTCATAAAACACTAATATTTCTAGGAGAGAAAATAGCATCTCTTTATTATCTTAAAGGGTTGTGTTTATTTCCCCAGTAGAGAATCACTTCTCCATAAATTAATATGTGTGTAAGCGTATGTGAGTGTAGGCGTGTGGCTCTATTATCGGTATGCATGGTAGAGAGAATTATCTTTGACTTGGAGGTCTACTATCGGCTTCTTTGGCATAGAAATATACATTAATAGCAAAACCATCCCTCTGTCAAGTGCTAACGTTACAGGTAATCACGGACATTAAGACCCCAGCAAGACATTGGTACAAAGCTATAAATAAGCAGGGCTCTCCATGCCATAGCATCAGGCTAGAAGGCCCAATGGATTCTCCTTTGGGAGAATATTTTGAAAGATTAGCAGGAAAGGCAGGCCAAACCCCTTTCATCTTCAGCTTCTCCTGTCCAACAAACTGTAGGACATCTCACAGAGAAGCAGAGATAAAGCTAAAAAAGAGGAAGGAAAAAAGCTCCCCTCTTGTCAACTGTGGAAGTACATAATCCATTCTCAGTGTTTTGAGTTGCAGCAATTTAACTGTTTTTACCTGAGATAGATTCCTGCTGTCAGTTTTAAAGCAAAAGGCCATAATGTCATGACAAAGGAGAGTGGCTCATTAAAGCCCTTCCCTTGTCTTGCTTTCAAGATTTCATTCTTTAAACAGTTTGAGCTGCATATTGATAATACCATCTTGGACTTCCTATTTGCCTTTAGGATCTGACGATGTATTTTGATTATTGCAGATTAACGGTGGTTGGATTTGGCAGTGCTGACTTGCCTCAGGGAACAAGGAGATTAACCTGTCCTCAGACAGTAATGAAATGTCGGTTTCTTCACACTCCCAGAAATACCCTGGTGTTATTTCATTGTCCAGTTGAAGTCACTGTCATTTTCATCTTTTTATCAACGTGCTCTTGTCTTCAATCTACACAACTATAAAGTAGGCAAGTGGCCAGCATTTTCTAATGTGTTCGTTTGAATAAGAGAAGGTCTTTCTAATATTCAAAGACTCTTTTCATACTCCTGTGCCTTTGGCCAATTTAAAACTATATTATTGCAATAGTACGTGCCTGCTTATGGCATCAAATCCATTGATACCTTTAGTTTTAAACGTGAGTGTCCTCCTTCTCCAGAGCCCACTGTCCTTCCTAGTAAGACCTCGGGGGCATCCCCTGGTAAATAAGCTCCCTTGGCAGAGAAAGGAGAACTTAATTTGCTGGGTTTAGTACCTAATCAAAGCAGTTGGAATGTGAATTGAATTCAGGCCTCCGGAGAGAAGAGTTTATTCACCTTTTTGTCAAATAGCATCCTTTCCTTTTAAGGATAAAAAGGCATTCTAAATATTTCTTGGCCTTCCAACAGTGTGTGCAGGGCTGCCATCTGTGGATATAAGTAGGATGTGTTGGTAGGGGGTATATGCTTCCCACACGTAAGACTTCCATTTGCAGTAGTGAATTATGGACAATAGGTGAATATTTTACAGGCCTAGAAAATGACTGCCTTCTGTAGCCTACACTCCTTATGCTTTCAGGATATGAGTTGATTTCTGAAAATGCAACGTGCCTTGAACTTTTCAGGAAGGGAGCTATGCCATAAAGGGGGAGGAGAGAATAAGTCTCCATGGGGGTTCGGTGCTGCCTGGTCGCTTCTTCTGTAACGAGCTGTCATCTGGAGGAGCAGGTAACAAGTGGGCGGTGATGCCCTCCTTAGCTCTAGCGGCTGGAATTGACTGGTTTTGGAAGAATAATTGACTGGTTTTGGAAGAATAGTATTACCTACAATGAAAGGCTTACTCGTTAATCAGAGAGGAAGGCCGAAGTGAATCATTAGCCTCATGCTCAAAGAAGGGATTGCAAAACAATGAAAATAATACTCCTTCATGGAGGATAGTGCTTTCCAAAGGTCACCTCCTTTGATAGGTCAGAATTCAAGCTCAGTGGCAGCATAGGAGCCAGCACAGATGGGATTCTCCTTTCTCCCTGTTCCTAAGGAATACTATTGATTTGAAGGCAGAGTGACACTTAGGAAGCGGGAGCTCAGGGGAGCAGGCCAGCTTCCAGGAGACCATCAGAGCACAACTCGAGTCCCAGCTGGACGCGATGGTGGAGGACTTGCCAAGTGCTAAGAGAGGCCCCGTTGGAAGGTGATCAGTTCTTCTGCAAGAGCAAAGTGAGTAAGCACTTCACAGAACTGAAAACCACCTGCAGTCACATCGCTGCTCTAAAGGGGCCTTCCTAGCGGGCACGTCCCTTGTCAGCCACCTGCTTCCAAGGGATGGGGAACAGTGCTGCTTACCAGCGTTTCTTTTTCACCCTTCATACCGACATAAAAAACCTCCCCTCTTCCATTTTTTAATGCCTGGTATAAAATGTGCTCGAGTAATTTCAACCACACGGGTGTTTCAAATGAAGATTGAGTGAGATACGCTGTCTGTAAGTGTTCAAGCTAGCCCAGAAGCCATTCTGCAAACACAGTATAAATAAATGTTAGTTGACTCATTCAATAAACATCTCCTGATCACTTGATCAAGTACTGGAAGTTCTTTAAAGCAAGGAATATGCCTTGCTGGCCATTGTGTCTCTAGAAGCTTGTATGGTATCACCATCATAGGTTCATGACGTGATTATTAGTTGAATGAATAACAGGTTCTTGTTATGTACCTGCCACAAAATCCAATGAATGGAGGGTAACTGCAAAATAGCTGAGGACCATACCCATATTTTGAAAGATTATGGTTTATAAATGCCGAACTACAGGAACACAGAGGAGGGAGCAGTGGCTTCTGCCTTGGGGGTTGAGGCAGTCTGCGATGTAAAGTTAGGAACGAGTATGAAGGTGGATAGGAGTTCATCAGTGAGAGAAGGGAAAGGGGGCAGCTTTCCAGCCAAAGAATATACATAGATGCCTGAGAGTAAAAAGCTGGCTCAGGAGTGGTGGCGAGTGTCATAGCTGGAGCCCAAGATTTGCAAGGGAGAGTGGCTCTATCTGGAAGAAAAGTGTAGGATATGATTAGAACTGACATTTTCTTGAGATTGCCCCTTACCCTTTGTTCAGTTGGAAGCCATTATATCATAGACGGGGAAAACATAGATTTAGAGAGCCAATTAAAGACCCCGGCTGTCGTTCAGGCATGGTGAGAGCAGTGTCTGTAGAGGAATATGGCAGTGGTTGCGGGGACAAAGAAATCGCATTGCGAAATAGACTCGACCTGTGGTTGATGGCGTGAAGGAGACCCCTAGGCTTGCCGCTGTGTCTGCATCACCCCTGAAACCCAGGTGGTGACATAGGCCACCAACAGCCAATGGCTCGTATTTCTGCTCAGAGTTTGTGGAAAAAGTACTATTTCCAGTTAGGTCAAGATCCTAGCCCAAAGCAACAGTGGGACATTTTGTGGGGCCGGAGAAGGGATCATGCATAAAACTGAGCAATAAGGAGCTCAAGTATTGAAAGAACAGAAGCCCTTGCTAATTACTGACAGAAGACGGACATATTGTTGCTGCAGTGTAAGAATTGGGATTTCTTCACTCTGAGAAGAAATGAGACCAGGACTGGGCAAAAGAGTATAGCATTCGCGGTGGCCCTTGCCAAGAAGGCAGAACATGCACGCAACGGTGCAATTTGTCAACGCACACAGCCGAAAAAGGTAGCAAATACCAGGTTCCAAAGCATTCGTAGCACAGAGAACATGTTGATAAGACAAACGTGGAAGGAAATGAAGAAGAAATGGCTTAACTCGGTACAATCTACACAACGACTGATCTGCCATCAGGTTTCCCTGGAGGTGGGAATGGCCGCTGGGCCCCTACAGAGTTTATCAAAGGCTGGCACAGCAACTTCCGCAGGCTCGCCCAGCACCTGCTGCAAAGCCTGCAGTCGCTCAGTCAGCTCAGCCCCGCCTCTGCCCGGAGCGGGGCCAGAGCCCGCAGGCTCAGGGCCACCCTCTAGAGTCCCCTTCGGGCACGAGTCACAAGCTCGGGGCCCAGGCCACCTGCCCTGCTGACCAACTGGCTGCCCATGTGGGGTTTCCCACCACCCCCTCGGGTTCTATTCACTAGAACGACTCGCAGAGCTCGTGAGAGCGTTACATTGACGATTATAGCTTCACTGTCGTGAAAGGGTACGAATCAGAAGAGGCCCAGATAAGAGGCTCATGGGGCGAGGACTTGGAGGGTCTCAGATGCAAGCTCCCGTGTCCTCCCAGAGGTCGGGGTGGTGGGGCTGAGAGGCTGATGGGATGTGCTTGGCCTCTTTGGTGGGTGTGGCCCCCACCCCCTCCCAACTATCAGGTGTGGTCCTGGGCAAAAGACCACCTACACAGAAAATTCCAAAGATCACAGGTTGCTTCTGCAGGAGCTGGGGACAAAGACCAGCCAAGTTTCTCACTTTTCTACAGTCCCCAAAGAGGCACATCAACACTTCTTGAAAGAGGGAAGATGCACACACATATGCATATGCATATATAATTTATAATGCATATTCTTAAATGAGCATTTCTTTGATTTGCTTTAAACTTGGAATTTTAAATACCATTAAAGGAGGGAATGTCATCTTGGTGTTTGTCCTCATGGGACATGCTTCTTTATATTTCTTTTCCTTTTAAATGCATGGAAAAGTTGGTATAAAATCCTATGGTTTAATCAGCCGTGCAAATTAATGTGTGGTTTTGTTCTTTTGTCGCATTAATCATGGGTTTCATTCTTAGAGTCTTCAGGGATTGCCAGGACTTATGTGCCAGGGACTATTTTCCACGTATTGAAATATTTGGCAGCATAGCATTAAGAATTTAGAAATTGATTTTTAATTTCCTATATCTTCTATAATTTAGCTATGGAAAAGCCTTGTTAGTATTATTATTATTAGCTACCTTACTCTGATGAAAAATATACATGCCAAAATATTTTGGAAAAGTTAAATTACTATGATAGTTTTATGTGAGCAGATAAAATGACTGTGGTAAGTACAGAAAATGCAGTTTTTCCTATAGCTTCTTAATTAATGCATTTAAAGAGATTTGAGATGCACTATAGAACAACTTTTCAGAGGAGCACTTGGGCTTCAAAAAGTTTAACGTCATCATACTATACCAGAACCAAATGAACTGATTTAAAAATACCACTGTATGGGAAGCAGTTATGGCTCAGGCGACTGAGCTCCCGCCTACCGCATGGGAGGTCCCTGGTTCGGTTTCTGGTGCCTCCTGAAGAAGACAGCGAGCTGGCGTGACTGGCAGGCTTGACAAGCTGACACAACAAGAGACACAAGAAGAAAAAACATAATGAGAGATACAACAAAGCAGGGAACAGAGGTGGCTCAAGAGATGAGGCGCCTCCCTCCCACATCAGAGGTCCTGGGTTCAGTTCTTGGTGCCTCCTAAAGAGACAGCACACAACAAGTGCAAACAACAAGGGGGTGGGGAAAAATAAGTAAATAAAATAAATATTTTTTTAAAAATCACTTTATAAGATGCAAATTTAATTTTTTAGAAAAGCAAAGTTATTGCTTAATAAAACCACCAGACAAATATTATTTAACTCTTATTTCCTGTAAAGCAGGGAAAACGGTCTTCAGGGGATTTTGACCCATTTAAATGATATGCAAATTTTTGTGTGCCTTTATTTACCCATTCTGCTGTTGTTAGGCATTTGGTTATTTCCTTTTTATTCTATTACAAATAGCACTGCTCTGAATATTCTTTTTTTTTTGTATTGAAGTGAAATTCACATAACATAAAATTAACCATTTTAAAATGTATAATCCACTGGCATTTAGCACATTCACAATAGTGTGTAATCATCAACTCTCTCTAATTCCAAGCTATTTTCATCGCTCCCAAATGCTCTGAATATTCCTGTGCGTGTTTTTGGTGGATGTTTGCATGTTTTCCTGTTGTGAATGTGCTTGGAAGTATAATTCCTGGGTCATAGCTCTGTATTTTTAAAATAACATTCATAGAATGCTCCCCCATGTAGCTGAGATACTTCACGGGATAACACATTTTGGATTTACAAATAATATTTACCTATTGCAGTCGATTTGGAAAGGCCATAAAATCCTAAAGTAAAGAATCAAAATTGCCTGAAATACTCACCTCCAGAAGAGTGCCATTTAGTGATTCAGGGTGTTTCAGCCAGTTATGTGCACATTTTATTTACTGCTTTTAAAGCCATTTCCTTTTCACTTAATGGTGAACTTTGTTTCATTGCTATTCCTTTAGAACACGTTGAATGGTTGAGTGAGTATTCCATCATACATATCTATTTTGGCTCATTTTCCTATTTGTAAATTTTCAGGTCATTTCCAGTTTTTCAGTGTTTTAAATATCAGTGATGGGAATTCACATGAATCCATTTTTGTGGGAGTATATCTTTGATTATTTTCTTGGAATTCCTTTAGAGAATGGGTGAAACTGCTGGAACTGGGGCAATGATCAGTCTTAAAGTTTTTGATCTCTATTTCCACAAAAGGCTATTTCAGCATGTGTCCCATATCAGTGGTGCAGGAAACTAATGAATCGCCATTTCTCTTCCCCTCGACTCATGTGGCCTAATAAAAATTCTTTGACAATTCAGTTAGTGTAGGGTGCAAATCAGCTGTGTTGTAAAATATACCAAGCGGGTTATCTACATGGAAATGCATCATTTTCTTTTAGCAGAGATGAAAATAAGACGTTTAAAAATATAATGTTGCAGGGGAAATATCATGCGGAACTATAGGCAGTGAAAATGTTTACCAGTCTAGTGGTAAATGGAATATTCTAGAATAGTTTCCTTTGCCCCCCCATACACTTATCATTCTTATATAAACCATTTACCAGTATTTCACTATTGATACAAATATTCTTTCTGTGCTTACAGTCTTTTAGGTACTATTTAAAGTACAACCCACCATTTCTACCCTCAAAAATTGTAATATTTAACAGGGAAATGTTATTTTAAGCAAGAAAAAAAAGGGTTGAACAGCATTATACAAAATAAGTAAGTTACTATTGCCCCCATTACCCCCTCTCATAGCCAAAGGGTATTGGTTTCTTTTTTTAAAAATATATTTTTACTACAAAAGTTGTGAACTTACAAAACAATCATGCACATGTATAGAATTCCCATACAACACCCCATCACCAACACACCACACCATTGTGGAACATTTGTTACAGATGTGAGATAATATCATCAGACAATTACCAGTAACCATGGTCCATAGTGTACATTTGGCATATTTTTTCCTTACCCTCCTATTATTATACAGTACATCTTTGGCATAGATACGAGCATATTACCATATTACTGTTGACTATAGTCCCTAGGTTACATTAATTGTATTTTTCTTATGCTTCTCCACATTCCAACTACCCTACAATAGTGATGCACATCCGTTCTAGTTCACAGGACATTCTTGCATTTGTACTATTAACCACAATTCTCATCCACCTCTGGGTTCACTGTGCTATTCAGTCCCTAGATTATTCTTCAGCTTTCTTTCAATTGGCATTTACATCCCTAGACTACCCTTTCCAGCCACAATCCCATTTATAAACCAGCTGCTACTCACTATAGTGTGTTACCACCAACTCTATCCATTTCCACACTTTTACAGTCAGGTTAATTAAAACTTCTACGTATAGTGAGCATCAGTACTCCTTTGCAGCCCTCCTCTTATCTCCTAATAACCTATACTCTAGGTTTTAACTCCATGCATTTATTCTTTGTATTTAGTTCATATTAGTGGGACCATGCAATATTTGTCCTTTTGAGTTTGGCTTATTTTACTTAGCATAATGTCTTCAAGATTCATCCATGTTGTCATATGTGCTTCAATTTCTTTCTTCTTACTGCAGCATAGTATTCCATCGTACATATAAACCACATTTTGTTTATCCATTCATTGGTTGATGGACACTTGGGTTGTTTCCATCTTTTGGCAATTGTGAATAACGCCGCTATGAACATCAGTGTGCAGATATCTGTTTGTGTCACAGTTTTCAGTTCCTCTGGATATATGCCTAGTAGAGGAATTGCTGGATCATATGGCAGTTCTATATTTAGCTTCCTGAGGAACCACCAAACTGTCTTCCACAGAGGCTGCACCATTTTACAATCCCACCAACAGTGAAGGAGAGTTCCTATTTCTCCACATCCTCTCCAGCACTTCCTGTTTTCTGTTTTTTTAATAACGGCCATTCCATGCTGTCTGAGATGATATCTCATTGTTGTTTTGATTTGCGTTTCCCTAATGGCTAGTGATATGGAACATTTTTTTCCATGTGCTTTTTGGCTATTTGTATTTACTTTTGGAGAAGTGTCTATTTAAGTTTTTTGCCCATTTTTTAATTGGATTGCTTGCTTTTTTATTGTTGAATTGTATGATCTATTTATATAGAGTGGAACTCAAATCCTTATCAGATATGTGGTTTCCAAATATTTTCTCCCATTGAGTGGGCTGCCTTTTCACCTTCTTGGCAGAGTCCTTTGAATCACAAAAGTCTTTAAATTTGAGGAGTTCCTATTTATCCATGTTTTGTTTTGTTGCGCCTGCTTTTGGTGTAAGGTTTAAGAATGCCCCACCTACCACCAGGTCTTGAAGATGTTTTCCTACATTTTCCTCTAGGAGCTTTATGATTCTAGTTTTTATATTTAGGTCTTTGATCATTTTCATTTAATTTTTGTATAAGGTGTGAGATAGGGGTCCTCTTTCTTTCTTTAGGCAATGGATATCCAGTTCTCCCAGCACCATTTGTTGAATAAACTGTTCTGTCCCAGCTGAGTGGGTTTGACAGGCTTGTCAAAAATCACTTGGCCATAGATGTGAGGGTCTGTTTCTGAACCAATTCAGTGTCATTGGTCTGTGTGTCTATCTTTATTCCAGTACATGCTGTTTTTACCACTGTAGCTAAGTAATATGATTTAAAGTCAAGAAGTGAAGAACTTCTTAAGAAGTTTCTGGCTATTCAGGGTCCCTTACCTTTCCAAATAAATTTGATAATTGTGTTTTCCATTTGTTTAAAAAATGCTTGTGGAATTTTTATTGGGATTGCATTGAATCCGTATATCAATTTGTGTAGAATTGACATCTTAATGATATTTAGTCTTTCAACCCATGAAAATGGAATGTTCTTCCAATTATTTAGGTCTTTTAAAATTTCTTTTATGAATATATTGTAGTTTTCTATATACAAGTGCTTTATATCCTTGGTTAAGTTTATTCCTAAATCTTTGATTCTTTTAGTCACTATTATAAATGGAATTTTTTCCTTGCTTCCTCCTCAGATTGCACATTACTAGTGTATAGAAACACCACTGATTTTTGAGTATTGATCTTGTATCCTGACACAGTGAAATTGTTTATTAGGGCTAGCAAATTGTTGTTGATTTTTCAGGACTTTTTAGATACAGAATCATATCATCTGTGAATAGCAAAAGTTTTATTACTTCTTTTCTGATTTGGATGCCTTTTATTTCTTTTTCTTGCCTGATTGCTCTAGCTAGAACCTATAGCACTATTTTGAACAACAGTGGTGATAGTAGGCTTCTTTGTCTTGTTCCTTATCTCAATGGGGAGGCTTTCAGTCTTTCACCATTGAGTATAATGTTAGCTGTGGGTTTTTTCTATATGGCCTTTATCGTGTTGAGAAAGTGTCCTTCAATTCCTATCTTTTGTAGTATTTTTATCAAGAAAGGAGGCTCTATTTTGTAAATGCTTTTTCTGTGTCAACCAATAGGATCATGTGATATTTCTTTCTTTTGTTTATTAATGTGGTGTATCACACTGATTGATTTTCTTGTGTTGAACCACTCCTGCATAGCTGATATAAAACCCACTTGATCATGATGAATAATTCTTTTAATGTGTTGTTGGTTTCAGTTAGGAAGTATTTTGTTGAGGATTTTTGTATCTGTATTCATTAGGGAAATGGGTCTGTAATTTTTATTTTTTCATAATATCTTTATCTGGCTTTGATAGTAGGGTGATATTGGCTTAACAGAATGAATGTGGTAATGTTCCTTCTTGTTCAATTTTTTAGAAGAGCTTGAGTAAGATTGGTATTAAATCTTTGAATACTTTTTAGAACTCACCTTTGAAACCATCTGGTCCTGGGCTTTGCATTTTGGGGAGTTGTTTAATGACTGTTTCGATCTCTTTACTTGTGATTAGTTTGTTAAGGTCTTCTATTTATTCTAGGATCAGTGCAGGTTGTTTGTACATTTCTAGGAATTTTTCTATTTCATCTACATTGTCTAGTTTGTTGGCATACAGTTTTTCATAGTATCCTCTTATCTGTTTTATTTCTGTGGGGTCAGTAGTAATGTCCCCATTTTCATTTTTTATTTTATTTATTTTCATCTTCCTTCTTTTTTTCTTTGTCAGTCTAACTAAGGTTTTGTTGATTTTGTTAAACTTCTCGAAGAACCAACTTCTGGCTTTGTTCATTCTCTCTACTGTTTTTTTCTCAATTTCATTTATTTCTGCTCTTATTTCTTTCCTTCTACTTGCTTTGGGAGTAGTTTGCTGTTCTTTTTCTTGTTCCTCCAACTGTGTAGTTAAGTCATTGATTTTAGCTCTTTCTTCTTTTTTTTAATGTAAGCATTGAGGGCTATAAACTTCCCTCTCAGCACTGCCTTCACTGCATCCCATAGGTTCTGATATGTTGTGTTCTTGAGATATTTATTGATTTCTCTTGCAATTTCTTCTTTGACCCACTGATTATTTAAGAGTGTTTTGTTTAATATCCATATATTTGTGATTCTTCCCTTTTACTGCCTCTTGTTGATTTCCAACTTTATTCCATTATGATCAGAGAAAGTCCTTTGTATAATTTTGATCTTGTTGAATTTATTGATATCTACTTTGTCCCAACATACGGTCTATCCTGGAGAAAGATCCATGAGCACTTGAGAAGAATGTATATCCTGCTGCTTTGTGGTACAATGTTTAGTATATGTCTACTAGGTTTAGTCTTTTATCATATTATTCAGTCTATCTGCTTCTTTATTGATCCTCTGCCCAGATGGTCTATCCAATGCTGAGAGTGGTGCAGTGACACCTCCAACTATTATTGTAGAGATATCTATTTCTTCCTTCAGTTTTGCCAGTGTTTGCCTCATGTAATTTGGGACATCCTGGTTAGGTGCATTTGCATTTATGATTGTTATTTCTTCCTGGTGAATTGCCCCTTTTATTAATATATAATGTCCTTCCCTGTCTCTAATAACAGTTTTCCTTTTAAAGTCTATTTCATCTGATATAAGTAGAGTTATGCCAGCTATTTTTGGTGACTGAATGCATGGGATATCTTTTTTCCTGTCTTTCACTTTCAATCTATTGGTATCCTTGGGTCTAAGGTGAGTCTCTTGCAGACAGCATATAGATGGCTCATATTTTCTTATCCATTCCGCCAATCTGTGTCTTTTAATTGGGGAGTTTAATCCATTAACATTCAATGTTATTACTGTAAAGGCAGTTCTTATTTCACCCATTTTGACCTTTGGGTTTTATCTGTCATATTTTATTTTCACCACTCTGAGACTTTCAGTTACTTTTACTGATATAATCTTCATTTACAGACTCTCTTCCAAGCCTCCTTCTCCTGTCTTTTCTTTTCAGGCTGTAGCACTCCCTTTAATAGTTCCTGCAAAATAGTCTCTTGGTTACAAACTCTCTCAGTTTCTGTTTATCTGTGAATATTCTAAACTCACTCTCATTTTTGAAAGACAGTCTTGCCAGATATAAGACTCTTGGTTGGCAGTTATTGTCTTGCAGTGTCTTAAATATATCATAACACTACCTTCTTATCTACATGGTTTCTGATGAAAAAAAGGCACTTAATCTTATTGGGTATCCCTTGTATGTTATGTGTTGCTTTTCTCTTGCTGCTCTCAGAATTCTCTTTGTCTTTGGTATTTGACATTCTAATTAGTATGTGTCTCAGAGTTTGTCTGTTTGGATTTATTTGGATGGGAGTACACTGTGCTTCTTGGACACAGATATCTATGTCCTTCAATAGGGTTGGAAAATTTTCTACCATTATTTCTTCAAAATTCCTTGTTCCTTTTCCTGGGACACCCATGACACATATGTGTGCATGTCTCTTGCCATCATTTATTATTGTGCAGTTTCTCTCTGACAGAGGAGAAAGGTGGGAGAAGCTTCATCAATTCCTGGGGCAACGTGGACAGCTTCAGCCTCCATAGCTTACGGGACCAACTACATCCTTGGCTCCTACTACACAACCAGCAAGGGAGAAAAGACAAGAAAGCCCTAAACTAAAGGGAGAAACTGCACCCAGAATAAATACATCTAGCAAGCCAGATGCGAAAACACCAAAAAAAATTACAAGCCATACCAAGAGACAGGAAGATATGGCCCAGTCAAAGGAACAAGATAAGCCTCCAGATGACGTAAAGGAGTTGAGACAATTAATCATAGTTGTTCAAACAAATCTCCCTAATAAATTCAATGAGATGGCTAAAGAGATTAAGGATATTAAGAAGACACTGGGTGAACACAAAGAAGAATTTGAAAGCAAACATAGAAAAATAGCAGATCTTACGAGAATGAAAGACACAATAAATGAAATTAAAAACACACTGGAGGCATATAACAACAGATTTGAGGAGGCAGAAGAAAGGATAAGTGTGCTTGAAGACATGGCCTCTAAAAGTGAATATGCAAAAGAACAGATGAAGAAAAGCATGGGAAAAATTGAACAGGGTCTCATGGAACTAAATGATGGCAAGAGACATGTGAACATGTGTCATGGTGTCCCAGAAGGAGAAGAGAAGGGCAGCAATCTATGCAATGCGGGTCCACAATGACCACAATTGCCTAGGTAGACTGGCGTAGCAGGATGCTCTTCTGGCCTCCTGGGCCTCCCAAACAGGTGCTTCAGATAGCTTCAGATAGCTCTGAGTGATTACCAACTGCCCTGTAGGACGAGCTGACTCTTGGAGTGCCTTATTCAGCTGCAGTCTTCCCCTCTTCTGCTACTGGTTTCTTTTTGAGGTGAGGGAGATGTTTTAAAATTGACTTGTGATGTTTGCACAACTAACTCTGTGAATATCCTAAAAACAATTGGATACTTTAAATATGCGAATTATATCTCAATAAAGCTGTTAAAATTTTTTTTAAAAAGAAATAACTAAGCGTTCAGGACAATAGTGGAAGCATGTCTGTGAGGCATTTGATGATTGTAATCATGCACATTCCTGTGAAAGATAACTGCCAGCAGAGAGGAGGTGGAATCTGAGGAGGTTTGAAGGAAAGGGAGGATTGGATTGGTCAAACAAAGTGAGGCATTCTAGAAGGTTTGAAAAGTGTGGGCAAAATCCCAAAGCTTAAAATCCCAAGATATTTTGGGAAGTTCAGTGAAACGTTTGTTTTCCCGGGCCCAAGGACTAACTTCTTCTGAAGTGTGAATTCTGGGAGTAGAAGAATGGGTTAAGAGGAAAAGTAGCACTTTTAAGTTAAGTGGTTAGCAGTATTTACCTTAGTGCAAATGAATTTATGAGACTGCTCTTCTCTAAGGAATAATAAATAAACTGATTAATTAATAAAAAATAAAGACACAGGTATCAGGTGCCATTTACCTATTTAATAATTTTTCCTAGTCCTTGTCATCGTCATCATAAATGCCACTAACATAGGTAAAGGTTTCCCAGGAAGGTATGAGGCCATTTATTTAGGGGTCTTTGCAAATTTGCAGGTATACATCTGCTAAGGAAATTATCATAGAGCATCAAATACATTTGCATGTATACAGCAACCAAGCAAATTATGGTAATATATCAAAGAACGTATACCAGAAGCCCCAAATGATTTTTCTCCCTCCACCCCCACCCCCAAGAAAGCATCCTTGGTCATCTTTTGGAAGTTGTTAGTGTATCAACTATTGATTCTGAAATTAAGAAAAACATCACACATTCCTCCTGACTTTTCCAAATGTATTTTATTTCAAGATAACCAGATAATCGATGATGGAAAGTTATTCTTTTGTAGAAGAATCACACTCACAAGTGAAGGAAGAATAGCAGAACTAAACACTCACACTTTGCCACCCCTGATGTGATGGCTAAATAGATCATGGCAATCACTGTCGGTGGTTGCTACAAACTTTGGGCGAAAGGTCGATGGAAACTTTTAAATTACTCCATCGGTGAGCCCTCCAGAATGCACAGCTCGATCTTGGCATTGATATTATAATTGTTATTATCATCGTTATTATCTCCCGCTAGGATGCAGCAGAAATTTCTTGGCACCACTGCTGAAGGAGCCTAGACCCTCCCTCCCAAAATGAATCCTGAATCTAATCAAGCTTCTAGAGCGAACGAGCACTTTATATAAAATCTGTGACTTGAGGGGCATGTGAAACATTACCACAAGACTACAACCTGCAAAGTCTGGAATGTGGGAAATTTTGTAGGAAAAATAGCCCAGATTCTTAAAGAAATAAATGATGCAGGGAACAAAAAAAGGTAGAGGAAGCTGTTAGAGATGAGAAGAAACGCAGGTGATCTTAGGAATCTTGACTCAAGCAAATGAACTGCTAAAGCTTTACCTCTGTTTGGAAATTCAAGGGAAAATGAACATGGATTGAAAATTAGATGATGTCAAGGAATAGTTGTTAATTTTGTTCAGTGTTAAATTGTTACTGTGGTAAGTTTGTTCTTTTACGTTCATATTAATTAGAGATACCTTAGTGAAAAAATGACAGATAAATCGTGATGTCTGGTCGTAGAACTGCATGTGCCGAGCGCGTTCCCAGGATGGGGAATTTCAGCGTCAGACCAGATGGTCACAGGCAAACGGAGACCTTCTACCTGAGTCACTGTATGTTGAAGATTGGTATTAAAAAGTCACTTTATGTCTCAGATTTGCATTAAAATGCTGCACTACAGGAAAAATCGACGGAGGGATCTATAGAAATATGTTGAGGGTGAGTTATTACATAAGTTTTTCTGTCTGAAGGTGAGTTTGAGAATTTCCATAATAACACAAAGTTTCTTTAAAAAGTAGCTCCGCATTAAGTGGTGAGCAGTGCTTGTTTGGGAATGCTGAGCTGTGTTTGCTCCATGTGTCATCATCTGGGGGTGACGGGGACAGCAAAGGACTCAAGCAAAGGAGGAGAAATCTCAGGGAATTCTGCCTTATGGTGAAAACTTTTGGGAAAGATGCATAAACGAGAGAGTTCCTTCTGGCTGGAGCATGTGCATTCAGCCCCCCTGGACACACGCTGCCAAGGACTGATTCACTGAAGACACCTGTCAACCGAGAAGTAGCACGCTAAGCTGCAGGGCAACAAGGCATCTGTTTGGGGTCTTAGATTTGCAATTCGGGGAGCACAGATTCAGGTAGCACCCCAAATCATGCCCTGTCTTGGCATTTCCAGGCAGGGTTTTTTAAAGGAACAGGAGATTAGACAAGCTGTTTGCGGCTGGTGGGTATTTGGGGTGCTGCAGCTTCCTTGAGGTTACATAGTCAACTGAGCCCTTTAGCCTGTGGCTGGTTTCACGGGGGCTGGCTGTCCTTGGGGTTTTGAGGAACTTTGGTGCTTGAGGCTTTGCAGACTTGGGCAGTTGTGCAATCTGCTACGACCTGCCTAAGAGCAACCTCCAGAACGCCCTCCGGCTCCGTTTTGCATCCCTTAGCCACAGAAACTCTATTTTGTTTTATTTCTTTTTGCAGACTGCAGTAAACTCCAGAAGGGACTTCTTTACAGAGAACATTATTTGTGCCTGAGACCTGGTGTAGCCCATGTTGGGACTGTGGAGTCAATATGCTTTTAGAGAATCTCTCTCTAAGGGACACTATGGAGAGCAAATTAATTGTGTGGCGTGTAAGCCTGAAGAAGGCAGCAAACAGATATTTTCTCAGAAATCCCATTGCAACCTTTGAGGTCAAAAGGAAGCTAAATAGCCTGGTGGCAAATTTGGAAAGGAAACAGACTCCTGTCATATAATCTAATTTTTGACAAGTTTTGGACAAACACATAGCCAACTTTAAGGCCAATGCCTGACAAGTGTTCAGGTTATTTATTCTAAAAGAAGCAGTACTATGCAAGGTTACTTTCAAATGTTAGTGAGGCAAAATGAAAGTGTCAAGAGATTGCATTCAGCTCCAAATATTTTTACTTTCTTGTTGAATATAAGTTGATACTGTACTGATTTTTGATAAATCCTTTAGACTTACTTAAATAAAGAGAATGTACAAAAAGTGAGGTGCCTGCAAATGAGCGAATTCCAATAGTAGGGGAGGGGGGTCGGAAGCAGAAAAGTGGAGCTGCTTCCCAGCTTCACTGCCTCTGTGGGGATCAGCACTGGATGCCTTGCCCACAGCTGGGGTTCACCAAGATGCCACCCCTTCAGGAGGCCTTCTGCACCCTAGAACGCGCATGTGTGTAAATGCTACCATGCCCAGCAGTGGGGACCCAGTGCCTTTCTGTCCTCTGCAGACCCAGCTTCCTGGGGTTAGGCCATCCGGGCTTGTTCGATGCTTCTGAATGGGCATGTGCAGGCTGTGTGCATGTTCCCAAATCCCTGCACCATCTAGCTACACCATCTAGTTCAGGTGCAGAAATCCACAAGCCATTGCTTACCATCCAGGTAGCACCAACCAGGAGACACACCATCCAAGTGGCGCACCACCCAGGTGGCACACCATCCAGGTGGCACCATCCAGGTGGCGCACCATCCAGGTGGCACCGCATCCAGGTGGCGCACCATCCAGGTGGCACCATCCAGGTGGCACCAACCAGGAGACACACCATCCAAGTGGCACCATCCAGGTGGCACCATCCAGGTGGTGCACCATCCAGGTGGTGCACCATCAGGTGGCACCGCATCCAGGTGGCGCCATCAGGTGACACTGCATCCAGGTGGCGCACCATCCAGGTGGCACCATCAGGTGGTGCACCATCCAGGTGGCACCATCCAGGTGGCATTTGTTTGAAGCGGCCAGCTTGGCTTTATTTTGCTACCTACAGACCCCTTGAAAATGCAGTGAGTGGGATGAATCGTGGCCCTTTGTCTGCAAGGGCAGGAGGGTGAGAGCAGCTGGGGTTTGGCTTCTGGGGTTCTGCAGCAAGGCTTGCATTTGATAGAAAGTGGATGTGCTCAGAAAGCTTGGGGAGCCTGCTCTGCCTTCAGCAGTCCAGTCTTGGGGGTCTGTAAATCCATAGCGTATCCACTGAACATCACAGCAAGGTCTGGGTCACAGAATCCACTGAGCTGGTTCTCAGGACTGGGAGAAAATGCCAACCCCGTATCATCTTGCTCTGTGGCTTTTTTTACCGGGTCTGGGGGGACTCAGTGTCTGGAGGCATTCTGAACGCCCCAGGAGAACAGGGAATCCAAGTCTAGGCATTAAGGCCTGTCTGGTCCACACAAACGGAGGGCCCGCTGGGGGACAGGAAGAGAGGACAGGGCGTGCTCGGCAGCGAGCATGGTGGCCCTTCCTTCCGGGCCTGCAGCCTGTGGGCTGGAAGGGTGGCCTCTGCTCCTGGTGCCCAGAGCCGGCGCTTTTTGCACAGCGGCAGCCCAGCCTGGCAGCAGCATCCTCCAAAGTGCCCTGTGTGCGTGGCTGCTGCTGGCATGCCCTCCGATAGGGGTCCCAGAGCTGAGGACCAGCCTGGAGGCTTAGCACGTGGGTGGCTGTGGGGTCGGAGGGACCTTGGCAGAAACCCAGAGGCCCCGTGTGCTGGCGCCGTGGCCTTCCTAACCTGCTCTCCGGCTGGCTCCTGTGTTTTCCCATTGCAAAACGAGGGCAGTGCAAGGAAATCGACCAGTTTGCTTTGTAGACTAGATGAGATTCATGAGGCATTGGCATATATGTGCTAAAAAGTATTGGTTTCGGGAAGCGGGAGTGGCTCAGTGGATAGAGCCCCCGTTTACCACATGGGAGGCCCCGTGTTCGCTTCCCGGGGCCTCCTTGTGAGGGCAGGCCAGCCTGCCCGCGTGGCGGGGTGGGCTGATGCAGCGGGACCTCACAGCGAGGGGAAGATAAGCAGACACGGAGAAGACACACAGCGAATGGACACAGCAGCACAAGCAGCAAGGGGGGGATAAATAAATAAATAAATAAATCTTTAAAAAAAAAAAAAGTATTGGTTTCCTTCTCCTTCATTCAGTAGTCAATAATAATGTATAAAATTTTATCACGATGCGAGGACATGGGTGCAGACTGGTAAAAAAGGAAAAAAAGGAGTAAATGGCCTGACATCCCCTCTGATGGGGCAGCAA
>JAQZBX010044252.1:0-21415 GCA_029593785.1 Cabassous unicinctus
AATTTTAACCAGAACTTGCAAATTTTTATGCTGAATTACAAACCATTTTATAGAAAGTACAAAAACTACAAATTTTGTATGGAGCTGGTTTCTCTGAATTCTTGAAACTTTTAGAACATAGTATTTATACAACTCAAAAATAAAATCACTAGATAATTAAGCTACACATTTACACCATTATTCACTCACATACTTCATGTTTACTTTTCTGGTCACCCCAGTGAAATAATGAATTTCTCTGATGCAGGGATTGTGTTATCAGCTAACGAATCTATCATGGCAATATATATATGCTTGTTTACAAAGAGAGTTTATAAAATCAAATTGAGAGGAGGAAATAAAAATCAGAAATTGGCAAATGCAATGAGAAGGCTTTCATTTTTATAATCAAGAAGAATTCTCTAATGACAAAAATGAAAACAGGTAAATGTTCCCCAATATTTTCAGATTCATTTATCATGGGACTTAACTCTTATCATATAAGGTCTTATCAATAATATATACTTTCAATTTGATAATGCACAGCAGTATCAGGCTCACTATTTAGGTATAATTTGATTTAAATGAGATAAATGACCCAGATTTAATACATGTAAAAACTTAAATCCATAGTTAACACTCAATAATGTTAGCACTTATGATGATGGCAATGGTAATAATCTTTGACATGTTGGCCCACCCATTATATTACAAAGTCCTTTGCATTTTGTTTACATTTGCTCTTACAATCATGAAAGTCAGAAAATTACAAAGGCTGTATGAAACAATCTTTGATTTAAAAAAAAAATCAAGAATTTATCTTTCCATTTTCTGGAATTCAATATTCCTTGACAAGGCTTGTTCTGTTAGATAAAATGCTTTGCTAATACTTTGCTTTACATATATATGTATATAGATTGATATGGTGACTTAATTAACTCAAGCATAAGGAACCAATACAGAGATTTATATTTATTTATTTTATTTAACTTCTGTTATTAATTGGGAGAATATGAAATAAGCAAAGGATTGTCTACAAAGAGAGGTCTCACTTCTGCATCATAATCCTACATGATATACATATATATAGATATAGGCTCACCAAACTGGGGGACACACTGACATATGTGGGCAACCTCTGGCCAGAGTCCCAAATGGATGCAATATAAATATATATATCTAGTTAGTGAAACTTTGTTAATAATTGAAAGAATATGAAAATTGAAGGAACGTTTATAAACAGGGTCCAAATGCCATATCCCAATCCCTCATGATATGCATACATACATTCATAACCTTACCACACAGGAGGACACACTGACACATCTGGCCCACCTCCGACCAGAGTCCCAATTGGATGCAATATGATCTATATGAATATCTAGTTTAATAAGTCTATACTGACAATAGAGTAAGAAACAAGAATAACATAATCAATCAAAAGATTAAATCAATATTGAAAATAGTCACAAAATGACAGAAAAATAGAGCAGTCTTTCATACAAACTCACCAATCTAGCTCAGGGCTGGGAAGTCCTGAAACAGCAGCCGATACCACAATCTTGATTGAAAACAACACATGTGCAGCGCACCTTCTACCAGGGTGGGACTTCAACTGGCTGATCAGGGGTGTCACTTTTGTTGAGCTCATAATCAATTAACTCAATATTATAGATGCCAATTTGTGAGTACTGCACCAATTCCCATGGAAGTGGCTAGCTTCCTCAGAAAGGAACCCAGCACTCCCCAGAATGCACCATATCTGTTTTTAATTGTTACAAAACATCACCAATGTACCCACTGTTCTATTTCTCATCATTCCTCCTAAAATATGAAAAGTGCTGACTTGCAAGACATTGGTTTGTTTATTAACAAAGTTTCCTGTATGATGTTTCACTTTTAGGTTTGAATAAAACTCACTAATTTTTTTCCCAATACAGAGTCAAAAGCAACAGATACATGAAAAATAAATTTGGTGTTGGACAGAAATTGTTCAAGCTTACCTGTTTGCAACAAAGGAAATTTCATGCTTACCTTTATTGATTGAGATAAAAAGCAGGGAGAAAATTAAAAATAAGTGATTTTTTTTTTACTGTTTGATATTTTAATTATTGAAACAGGTGTTGTCATCTTCTAAAATATATTCTGCTTTAAGAAATAGTGCTCTTTAAGCATGAAATATTCTCTGCCCTGGGGATCAGCATGTTTCCCATGTTAATCTCTTAAAGAAATAAACCATTCTTCCTGCCACTCCAGTTTATAACAATCAAAAACATATCTGACCATAGGGCCTGGTAAAATTAAAGCTATGTTTTAGCAGAGTATGATCAGTGGAAGACTTAGAAGCCATGTGTTCAAATCCCTACCCTTTTGTATATGGCCAGTTGAATTTCTGTGTCAAATATTTGCAAAATTAAAGAAATTATGGCACTTCAATTGCAGATGGTTCTAATTTTAAAAGACATTGAGAAAGGAAATATGCTTATTTTAAGCTTTAGGGATATATTTGTATAATTTGAGGGTAGTGGACTCACAAAACTTTCAGTCAATTAAGGATAAAGAATTAATTTAAATTTAAATAAGTGTAGTAAATGGATCAATTAATGAAATCAACATATATTAATATTTTATTTGGAAATTTAAAATTTGTGATTATTGAGAACATCAGGAATTTATAAATAAATAAGATTTAATCTAAGATGTTCTATAAAAGATGCAAAAGTAAACTCTCTTAGTAGAAGCTTCTAAGCCATAGAAAATTCAGTAGAAATTGTTTAAAGATGTTAGAACAGTGATGTCATACTTAACACGACTATTTCACCTCTACATCCAAATTGGCCAGTTGTGCCTCATTACTTCTCAGGAAACAGAAAGTGTTTTGGGAAAGGTGGGAAGGGATGGATGAAGAAAAGCACTCATTTATTCCTTTTGAGTTCTACAAATTGGAAACAACATGCAGATCTTCAAGTCATGCACCATCATTAAAATTTAGTCACAAAACCACACCAAGCTCTAAGAGTATCTAATAAATGTTAACTCCAGCTGTACCTCCATATGACCAATTAAGACTTTCTCTATCATTAAATAAGATAATTATGAATATCAGAGGAAACTAATGGTTTTCTAACATTGGTGTGTTTCTGGTCACCTAACTATGCATTTGTACAATTTTTCCTTGCACAGAAGAAGCCTGAATTCTCAAAACCTAAAACTCTTAAGTAGTTACTGTATCCAGCTTGTAGTCATGTATCTATATCAGTCAAATTACTTGTTTCCTCTTATTTTAGAGATTATAGAAAACTAAAATTGTTTCCTTAACATGCTACTTCCATCATGTTCATGAAATCACAAAATACAGTAGAGGAGAATATTTCAAGTTTATAGGTGTTGGAGAAAATGCTGACAGTCAGAGCATAAAGGGTTAAGCATTCAAAAAGCATGCTTGCTGGCAGAGACACATTAGTAAATGTCTCCAAGGGCACTGGATACTGCAGATATCAGTGGGAGGAGGTAAGGCAAAATGAACTCACCACACAGATGTTATTGTCTGAATTCCCTCTGAATTCCCAAGAAAGATTGTCTGGGAACTCACAAACAGGTAGCGCTCTCATGCACGAAGCTGAGATATTAGATAAATTAAGGCATTTAGGGCTAGAAACAATGTTTATACTTATACCCCTTGGTAGACTGCCAGATATGGCAGTGTTCTTGCTGTAGTAAGAGAAACACAGTGGGAGAGCAAGGTTGGGGGGGAGAATTTATGCACTGTTGTAAGCTGAATAAAAGAAAGGGTCACAGTGATCTTGGGGCTGTTTTGCCTCAGTGAGCTGCAGCCCTCTGCTTCATATGCATCAACTTGTCTGACTCTTCCTTTGTGCTTCACACTGACAACAACATATAGGAATTAGAAATAATTTCCCATGTATAAAAATAAATGCATAGATAGATGGACAAATATGTTATAAATGTGGATCTACACAATGATAATGCATTCAAAGTTATCACCATTCAGAAGTTCTATTAGATTTCAACAATTATGATTTATTTTATGATTTTTAAAAATTTTACTCATTAAAACATATCTCATTTTATTCTTAAAATTCATTTTAATAATAGCAAATGGTGGTGAGCATTACCACAATTTCTGAACTGAAAACCATGCCCAGTCTTCTGGAATGGCTAGATGAGCAATTCAGAAATGAAAAAACTGGGCAAAATTTTCAACTTCAAGGACAAAAAATTTGAAATTGACCAAAAAATTATGAAGTGTTTACTTATGAAAATAAAGTCAACTTCAATAAGAATAGTGGTGATCAGTTGCATTTTAGCCTGAGTATTATCCCATCTTCTACTCAGCTCCATGGGGAAGATCTATGACAGTACAGGCCATGAGGAATCCCATCTCTCTTATATCTTTTGCATGAAGCTCACTTTATTTTTAACAAAGCATGGCAAATTTCATGTCTAAGGACATTGTCAAATATATTAAGAGTCTCCGTGGCAAATAATAAGGAAAGACCAATATTACAACTAGTCTTAAGTCCCTATGAGTTTTGGAAGAGAACCAACAGAAATTTAATGGGCAGTTCTGGAGAATGAGAAAGTAAAACAATGCATTATTAAGCTGCATCGCACCCATAGTTTCTGTAGTGCTCTGCATATGTACAAGGGTGCATATACACTCAGAAGTTACAAAGAAGCATGCCAATAATTCACTTGTCCATGTATGAATGTAACCTTGTTAATACAGAAAATAAAATTCAGAAAAGGGTACACTGAATGTCCTCCTCAAGTCACATATAGATGTATCACAAAGAGTAGAACTCTTTCTGGCTTCAAGGTGTTTAAGCACTTCTGGCCAATCAGTGACTGATCAGTAAGCTATGCTGATCCAAGGGTAATCTTCAGTAAATAATACTTTAGAAAATAAAACAAAACAAGTGGGCAGAGACATAAGTGACTCCACACAATAAAGGAATTTGACTACACAGAATTAGTCTGTGTAAGTCACTCAATAAACATAGAAACAGCAACAACAACTAACTGTAGAGGGTATAAAAATCCAGAGTTGCCACAATATATTATCTAAAATTTTCATATCTAACGAACAATTTTGAAGCTTGCAACAAACCAAGAATGTGAGACATATATAGAAATAAACAACAAAAGCAACAAAACAAAACAAAACCCTTATAAACTGTGTCTGAGAGATGCCAATTGTTGGATTTATAAGAAGGAATTCTTAACAGCCACTATTTTAAATATTATCAAAGAACTAAAGGAACCCTTGTTTAAAGAATTTTAAGAAAGAATGATTATAATGACTCATTCAATAGACAAGATCAATATATGTATATGAAAATTATTTTAAAACAGGCAAGTGGAAACTCTAGATATAAAAAATACAATAACAAATGAAAATTTCACTATACAAGCTCAATAGCAGGTTTGAGCAGGCATAAGGAAAAACTAGAAAACTTAAAAATAAATCCATATAGATGATATGATCTTAACATGCGAAGAAAAAATAATTAAAAATAAAATTAAACAGAGTCTCAAAAAACCAGTGGAATATCTTAAAACTCACTAAAATACATGTATTGAGAGTCTCAGAAAAAAGAAAAAAGAGGAAGATAAAATATATTTGTAGAAAAATTATCACCAAAAATGTCCCATATTTTATTAAAAGAACATGAAGCTACACATAACAGGGGATTACACATAGACCCATCATATTTAACTGTTGGTTTCCAAAGATAAATACAAAAATATTCAAACCAACAAGAAAAATTCAATTAACTTCTTGTCAGAAAAAATGGAGGGCAAAACGTAATAGAATAATATATTCAAATTACAGATAAAGGAAAAAAAGTCTGTCAAAAAGTTTTCTATATCCAATAAAACTATCATTCAAAAAGGAAAATAAAATAAAGACATATTAGACCAACAATTGTTGAGACTGTTTGTTGCTAGAAACCCTATATCAGGAGAAATATTAGAGAAAATTCCTCATATTAAAAGGGTTTGATACCAGAAAATAACTCAAATTTACACAAAAATAGTAGAGCCCTGGTAAATGTAAGTACATAGGTTATTATAAAATAAAATTAAAATACTTTTTTTTTTACTTTTAAAGAATTTAAACCAAATGTTAAAAAATTTTAAAAACATTAATTGTAATCTCTATTTTTGTACTCATCATGACCAATCTTAACAGAAATAAAGGAAAGCTATGAAGGAATGGCACGAACAATTTTATAACAACTAATTAGCCAGTTTAGACAAATAAACAGCTTTCTATACATACCAAAATTACTCAAGGAGATGCACAAAATTAAATATCTTTATAGACCTGTAACATGTAAGGTAATTGAATTTTCATTAAAAATATCCCCACTAACAATCTCCAGTACAAATATAGGTTTAACCAGAAGGGACAGGTGAGTCATGTGTAGGGAAGTCATACTTGAGTCCAACTCTGTCACTGTCAGGAGCACAAACACCAAAGTAGGGCCCACTGGCAAGGCAAGAAAACTCTGGAGTTACCTGCCCTGACCATAAGACCTGGGTGTATCCAGAGCCCTTAGGAGCCCCACTATTTGTCTATGAGATCCTGCTGATAAGTGCCTAAGCATTACCTCTGGGATGACCTCCTGACTCACTTTGAAGTCTCTTAACCATATAAACTCATGGACTTTACTTTTCCCCCATTTTATTTGAGGTATTTTTCCAGTTGCATTGGTAGTCGGTGCTTGGTAGTAATCCCACAGTGCCAGGAAGGCTCATCCCCAGGAGTCATGTCCCACACTGGGTTGGGGGAAGGTAATGCATTTATATGCTGAGTTTGGCATAGAAAGAGGCCACATTTGAACAAGAAAGAGGCTCTCAGTAGGAAACGCTTAAGTGCCCCACAACAATAGGCTGAGTTCCAAATTCAAGTTCAAAGGCTTATAAGCATAGTCATCAATATCAAAAGCTTATCAGTGGATCATACTCCTTTGCCAGACATTGCCCCTGCACTTGAAAGTCTGTTGCTGTTCCATTAGAGAATGTGGCAGAACTCTCTCAGTTACTATGTGAGTCTCCACCCACTGTGACAATGCCCCATGAATATTTGAACATTTTTATATACTTTATGTATATGCCCAGGGGAACTTCCTCCCATGTATGCCCCATCACTGACATCCCACCCCACTCATCCTCCCCTGCCATTGTTGTAACCCTTCTGTCATCCAAAACTTCTCCAAAAATGAAGCCAAGCATATTGCCAAATTTGATTAATAAGAAAATGAAATAATAATGGTAGGTTTAAACATAAGAAATAAAATACATAATAATTTAGAGAAATTACAATTAAAATAATGTAAAAAAAAAACTGGGATATTTTAAAAAATGAAATATATTTTTAAAAAATTTTTTGTCATTTTGCCTTTCATCACTGTAATATCAGTTGTCCTGTGTGTACAGTGGCATTTTCTTTCATTTTTCCCCCAGTATCTTGGTTTTTTAAAATATAGACTTCGAAGAAGTTTTAGGTCACAGTAAAGCTTCATACAGAATATAGGAGACTCCCATATACACAACATCCCCTCCCATTTCCCCCTTCCCTATTAATAATCTTTTTACATGTGGATGGTACATTTGTTACAAATGATATATAAATATTGAAACATAGCTACCAACCATGGTCAATGTTTCACATTAAGGTTTAAATTTTAGAACATATACTTTAATAATTTTTTAATGAAATTTAACATGCCCTGTATCCATCATTGTAAGATCATGCAGAACACTACCATTGCCCCCTAAATACCCCCTTTTCAATCTATCCTATTCCTCTCTCCCCCTCCCCTCAAGGCCCACAGAGGCCACCAGGCTTCACTCCTTGAAGGGCAACATTCATAGATACTTGCAACAATGCTGAGGGTTGGACACATTAGTCTGGCCTCCCGTATTAGGAACTGCCCATGCTTTTGAGAGACACCCTCCCTTCTGTTTGAGAACATATCAGGCCTCCCCAGCATGGGAGTCCAACACCTTCCCACTCATTATGTGGTTCTCCTCCCACAGATACAGCCCACTAGGACAAAATGATCACTCACACATTCCCTAGAAGACAGTCCCAGGTGGGCCCTCTCCCAACTGCCCCCCATTCAACACCCAAACCCATTAAAATCCTTTTTGTCATATTGACATAAGAGTTTTCTCAACATTGTAGTTCCACCCATGTACCCACCAATCCCCAATGTTCACCGTGTCCATCCACCATTCCTCCCCAAGTTCCATGGACCATCCAACTCATACTCCCCAACCTAACCCTCTGTCAAACTTGTAACACCCAACCCAATAGTATCCCTCCACCCCTGTCATATCTCTTCTATGCACAACTACCCAATCTACTTTATCATAAATTTCACCTGTATCGGCATTGGCTCACAATCTTCTACTTCCTTCCTATTTTCTGTAAACCTAACTTCCAGACTTTAGCTTTCTGAGTCAGTTTGATATGCTTAAATCATATCAGAAATATCGTGTAAAAATTTTCCTTCAATCCTGGCTTGCTTCACTCAACATAAGTTCCTCAAGTTTCATCCACGTTATCCCATGTATTAGTACTGTATTCTGTCTTACAGCTGAGTAATATTCCATTGTGTGTATATACCACATTTTGTTTACCCATTCATCTGTTGATGGGCATTTGGATTGATTCAAACTTTTGGCAATAGTGAATAGTGCTGCTATGAACATTGGTGTGCATATATCTGTTCATGTCTTTGCTTTCAATTCTTCTGGCTATATTCCCAGCAGTGGAATTGCTGGGTCATTTGGCAGATCTACAATTAGATTTGAGGAACTGCCAAACTGTCCTCCACAATGGCTGAACCATTCAACATACCCACCAGCAATGGATGAGGGTTGTCATTCCTCCATATCCTCTCCAACACTGGTAGTCCTCTGTTTTTATAATGGCCTCCAGTCTAATGGGTGTAAGATGGTAACTCCTTGTAAATTTGATTTGCATTTCCCTAATTGCTAGTGATGTTGAGCATCTTACCTTGTGTTTTTTTAGCCATTTGTATTTCTTCTTTGGAGAAGTGTCTGTTCAAATCACTTGCCTATTTTTCAAATGGTTTGTTTGTGTTTTACTTTCAAGAAATAGGATTTCTTTATATATACTGGATATTAGGCTCCAATAAGATATATGTTTACCAAATATTTTCTAACATTGGGTAGCTTGTCTTTTCACTTTTTTTGACAAACTCTTCTGAGTTGCAAAAGGTTTTCATTTTGAGGAGGTCCCATTTATCTTTTTTTTTTTTCATTTTTTTTGGTCCTCATCATTTGTGTGTGAAGTTCATAAAGCCATTTCCTGTTAGAAATTCCTATAGATGCTTTCCTACATTTTCTTGTAAGTCTTTATGGCCTTGACTCTTATGTTTAGATCTTTGATTCATCTTGAGTAGATTTTTGTAAAAGGTGTGAGATTGTGTTCCTCTCTCATTCTTTTGGATATGAATAACCAGTTCTCCAAGCACCATTTGTTAAAGAGGCCATTCTCTCCCAAATGAGTGGTCTTGGTGGCCTTGTCGAATATCAGATGACTGCATATGCAAGGATCTATATCAGAACTCTCAATTCAGTTCTGTTAGTCAGTATGTCTATCCTGATTCCAATACCATGTAGTTTTGACCACTCTAGCTTTGTAGTATGTTTTAAAGTCTGGTAGTGTGATTCCCCAGCATTCCTCCAAATTCACTTTTCTTTTTCAATGAGTCTTTGGTGATTCGGGGTTTCTTGCCCTTCCAAATAAATTTTGTAGTTAGTTTTTTCTAACCCATTAAAAAAATGTTGTATTGATTTTTATTGGGATTACATTAAATCTGTAGGTTTGTTTTGGTAGGATAGTCATCTGAATGATGTTTAGTCTTCCAATCCAGGAAAAGGGAGTAATCTTCCATATATGCAAGTCTGCTTTGATTTCCTTTAACATTGTTGTGTAATTTTCTTTGTATAAGTCATTTACATCTTTAGTTAAATTTATTCTTAGGTATGTGATTTTTTTTAGTTGCTATTGTAAATGGTATTTTTTCTTGATTTCCTCCTCAGATTGTACGTTATTGGTGTGCAGAAATGCAACTGATTTTTGTGCATTGATCTTATAACCTGAAACTTTACTGAACTCATTTACAAGTTCTAGAAGCTTTATTGTAGATTTCTAGGGGCTTTCTATGTATAGGTTATGTCATTTGCAAATAATGAAATTTTTACTTCTTGCTTTTCAATTTGGATGCCTTTTATAACTTTTTCTTGGCTCAGTGCTTGAGCAAGTACTTCTAAGACAATAGTCAATAGGAGCAGTGATAGTGGTCATCCTTGTCTTGTTCCCGATCTTAGAGGAAAAGATTTTTGGATTTCAACATTGTAAATGATGTTAGTTGTTGGTTTTTCATATATGCCCTTTATCATGTTCAGAAAGTTTCCTAATATTTCTATCATTTGCAGTGTTTTTATCAGGAAAGGCTGCTGTAAGTTTGAATGATTTTTTGTTATCTATGGAGATGATTATGTGATTTTTCTCTTTCATTATTTATGTGTTCCATTACATTGATTGATTTTCTTATGTGGAACCATTCTTGCATACCTGGGATTAAACCACCTTGGTCATGGTGTATATTCATTTGATGTGATGTTAAACATATTAGCATGAATTTTGCTGAGGATTTTAGCATGTAGTTTCATTACAGAGATTGGTCTGTAATCTTCCTTTCTTGTGGCATCTTTGTATGGCTTTGGTATTAGAGTTATGTTGGCATCATTAAATGAATTAGGCAATGTTCCTTCTACTTACATGTTTTGGAAGAGATTAGGCAGGATTGTTGTTACTTCTTTCTGGAATGTTTGGTAGAATTTACCTGTGAAGCTGTCTGGTCCTGGGCTCTTCTTCTCTGGGAGGTTTTTGATGACAGAGTCTATCTCTGTCATCCAAATTGATATGATTAGTGTGATTAGTGTTGAATTCATCAATTCCTTCTTTCATCAGTATAGGTTGCTTGTGTGTTTCTAGGAAATTGTCTATTTTCTATAAATTATCCTTCTTGGTGGCATACAATTTTTCAAAATATCCTGTCATGATGCTCTTTATTTCTGTGGGTTCAGTGTTTATATCCCCTACTTAATTTATTTTTTGTGTGTATTTGCATCTTCTCTCCTTTTTTCTTTATTACTCCAGCTAAGGGTTTGTAAATTTAATTGATCTTCTTGAAGAACTAGCTTTTGGTTTTATTTATTTTTTCCTACTGCTTTCTTGTTTTCTATTTCATTTAGTTCTGCTCTAATATTTGTTAATTCCATCTTTCTGCTCCCTTTGGGGTTAGTTTGTTGTTCTTTTCTAATTCTTCCAGATGTTCAGTTAAGTCTTCAATTTAAGCTTTTTCTTCTTTTTTGATTTATGCACTTATGGCTATGAATTTCTCTCTCAGTACAGTTTTTACTGCATTCCATAGGTTTTGATATGTTGTGTTGTCATTTTCATTCATTTCAAGGTAGTTACTGATTTATTTTGAAATGTCCTCCTTGACCCCCTGTTTGTCTAAGAATGTGCTGTTTAACTTCCATATCTTTGAACCTCTTCTGGTTCTCTGGCCCTTACTGATATCCAGCTTCATTGATATAGTCAGAGAAATTACTTTTTATAAATTCAATCTTTCTGAATTCACTAAGAATTTTTCTGTGGCCTAGCATGTGGTCTATATTAGAGAATGATTCATGTGCACTCAGGAAGAATATACATCCCATTCTAATTGGGTGTAGTGTTCTCTATATGTCTGTTAGTCCTAGATCCTCTAGTGTATTATTCAGAGTATTTGTTTCTTTACTGATTCTGGGTGGAGATGTCCTGTCTAATGGTGATAATGGTGTAGTAAAGTCCCCCACTATAATTGCGGAGGCATCTATTTCTCCACTTAGTTTCTCCAGTGTTTGCCTCATGTATTTTAAGTGCCCTGGTTAGTTGCATAAATGCTTATGATTGTTCTTTCTTCTTGAAAGATTACTATTTTACTAATATATAGTGGCCATCTTTGTCTCTTACAATAGTTTTGCATTTAAAGTCTATCTTGCCTGATATTAGTATAGCTACTGCTGCCCTTTTTTGGCTATTGTTTGCTTGTAAGATTGCTTTCTAGCCATTCAATTTCAACCATCTTGAAACCCTGCGTCTAAGGTGGGTTTCATGTAGATAGCGTATAGATGGGTCATATTTCCTTATTCATTCTGCCAATCTGTGTCACTTTAGGTGAGTTTAATCCATTAACACTCAGTATTATTACTGTCAAGGAATCACTAATATCAGCCATATTTTCTTTGGTTTTATGTATGTCAGATATTGTTTTTATTTTCTTTTTGTCTTTCTCATTGTTATTACACTCTCTTCCAACTCTCTCTCTCTCATTTATTTTTTCAATGTGAAGAACTCCCTTTTGTATTTCTTGAAGAACAGGTTTCTTATTGGCATACTCTCTTAATTTCTGTTTATCTGTGAATATTTTGAACTCTCCATCATTTTTGAATGCCAGCTTTGCTGGATAGAGAATTCTTGACTTGATATTTTTCTTTTAGTACATTAACTATATCATACCCCTGCCTTCTTTCTTCCATGCATTCAGATAAGAAATCAGCAGTTAATCTTATTGAGGTTCCCTTGTATGTGATGGTTCTCTTTTCTCTTGTTGCCTTTAGTACTTTCTTTTGTCTTGAGCATTGGACACTTTCACAATATATGTCTTGGAGTAGGCCTGTTATGATTTATTCTGTTTGGGGTGTGCTGTGCTTCCTGGACATGTACATCCATCTCCCTCAATAGGATTGAGAAGTTTTCAGCCATTATTTCCTCCAACATCCTTCTGTCTCCTTTCCCTTCTCTTCTCCCTCTGGGATGCCTATAATGTGCATGCTTGTGCATTTTATCTGTTCCACTTTGTGTTTGATTTCAGATGTACTGTCTTCCACATTACTAAATCTTTCTTCTGCCTGTTCATATCTGGTGTTATGTGCTTCCAGTGTCTTTTTTATTTCTTGGATTGTGCCATTTATCTCCATTATATCCGTTACCTTTTTATGTATGTTTACAATTTCTTCAGTATGCTCTCTCACTGTCTACTTAATATCCTTAATCTCTTCCTTCACTTCAGTAAGTTGTTCCATGGTATTTACTTGGAATGCTTTGATTAGTTGTTTGATGTTCTTCATCTCTTCCTGGTTTTTGGTTTGTTCATTGCAGTGGGACATTTCTTCCTGTTTCTTAGTCTGGTTTGTAATATTTTGTTGCTGTGTGGTCATCTTTTTATCTTGATGGTTTTATTCAGTTGATTAGGTTCTGTATGTACGCTAGGGTTTTATTTAGCTACTGTTTTTGAATGTGTTATGTTTTCTCTTTGATACTTTGTTCTTCTTCTTCTAATTCCTTCCTTTTTTCTATGTTTCCTTTATGGAAAAGATTAAGGTCAGAGAAAGCAAAAGAGGTAAGAAAAGGAAAAGGATAATAGTAATAATAATAGGACAAGTTAGAAGTGGGACTGCATAAGCCCTAGGAAAATGAATTTTTAACTCATGTATGTAATGTAGAGTAATAGGAATAACAAAGTGGAATACCTACAGTGAAACATGAAACTGAATAGAAAAAAATATATTGAATGAATTGAAAGGCCAGAATGATGAGGAGAGAGGGAAAGAAAATGAAAGGACAAAAAGAAAAAAGTTAATAAAAGAAAGAAAACAGAGAAGATAGAAACACTGAGGACTAAACAAAGAGTTGGAATGTAAGATCAACAACAGAAAGCAGAAGATAGAAATATGAAGGATGAAAAAGAGATAGACAAAATAGTTATATGCTGAAAAGAGGAAATCAAGGAAGAGGAAGCACAGCAAACAAGAAAAAAGCCAGCAGTGCCTAATTTAAAAAAAGAAAAAAGTGAGAAGAAGAAAGAGGATAGACAAACCAGAAAACAAAGCAAACAAACAAACACACAAGCAAGGAGTCAAACAAACTAAGGAAGAACAAGGTTCCCACTTAGGTTCCTTTGGAGCTTCTCAGGCTGCCAGTGTCATTAATCAATTACCCTGTAGCCTACTCTCTGCAGGTTTTTAAGTGGGTTTTAGTGAGTAAATGAAGTTGAAAATTTTTTAGGAAAAATTAAAAAAGATGATACAAAAGTAATTTCTATATATTCCATGTCCTAAAATATTAGTTGGATGTTTGCTATCCTGTTGATCCCTACTTTAAGAGAAGCTAGGAGTCGAACTAGGGACCTTGTATATTCAAGGTGGAAACCCCTTCACTGAGTGAAACTTTCTTATTCGGTCAATTATTTCTGCAGAATGCTATCCAGTTAGTTTCCCTTGGCAGGTTTGACTCTTTGCAGTTGGATAGATCCCTGCTGATTAGGAGACTCTCTGCCCCTGCTTCCTTTGTATTTTTATTGCTTTCTCTCCCAGGGTATCAGGATGCAACAGCCTGAGTGAGCAGATCTCCCCTCCCTTCTCCATATCAGGTTGTGTACACTTTTGAAATTCAAATGGTTCCCTGGTGGCTGAACTCACCTAGAAATGACACTTAATCATCCTCCAGACTAACCCTTCCTCTCAGGGGACCCTAAATGGGCTCTTGGAAGCTTAAGTGCTTCCCACTGCCTTCCTCCCTTAGGGGAGTTGAAATTTTGGTAGTTTTCATCACTAGTCAATTGCCTGACTCTGCCCTCTTACACACCAAGATTCTCTGTTCCAGGGGGTTAGTTAAATCTGTCTGCCTCAGCAGATTTGCCTCTCCCCTTTTCCTGGTGCCACCTCAAGCCAGCTGATATATTCCTCAAAGCTCAAAGTGGGTCTAGGCAAACAAACCTAGAGAAAGGAATCCTCTCTCCACCCTTCAACAGAACCCTCCCTCCATTGGAGGATGCTCGCTCCCAGTGGGTAGCTGGCATTAGTCCCTCCAGCAGGATCCTGCCCTCATTCAGTCATTTGATCCTCACCTGATGTACTCACTTTTATATTTCCTTTCATGTGTTTTTAAAATTGTATACATTCTACCAGTGTTAAACCATCTTAAATTTCTCTACATGGGCCCTTTGTAAATAAGTAACAAGATAGGCAGCTTTGAAAGGTCAAAAGATTGCCTGTAACTCTTTTCAGTCTCCACTAAATTTGTCATCTATCATGGACTGACTCAGAAAATTCATAATCTAATAAAGACATTTTTAAAGCACTAGAGAATAACTAAATAGTAAGACACACTTAATTATGGCAGAAAGCTAAAAGGAAAAGAACAAAAACACACAGGATACCAAACACCTGAAAGAATGGTAGAGTAAAACACCATTGAAAAGGAAAGCTATGGCCAGTGATATTTTTGCTTATTTTCCAAAATATTTCAAAGGCTATTATAATGGGTTAGATGAACTAAAAAGTGACATGGGAGATGGTAAATTCCCACAGGAAAGAAATAAATATTTTTCAACCTAAAGATAACTGCATGCCTTGAAAGAAAAATTATTTTAGAAGGTGATTAGTCATTTTGCATCTCCTGAAATTCAAATGCTTTAAAACTTAATTTAAATAGGACATCACTTAAAATTCTCTGTATCAGAGAAAGAAAAATGTCATCCTTTTCCATAAAGATGAGCATTATAATTTTTCAACTATGATCTCAATAACAGTTTAGGTGGGTCTTCTGTTATTAATGATTATTGTATCTTAAATATGAAAATTCAGAAAACTCAAATATTTGCAGAATATTTAGAAAATACACTAATTAATTGATATTTTAACTACATTTCAAGCAGAAATTCCTGTTTCTTGTTAGAAATTTAGTGAGATAAATGGCTCAATAACATTTTGAAATGTACTATTTTGGAATATATTATTAGTTATAATAAAATGATTAAAATTATTCAGACAATTTTGAAATTTTTTCTAAGATAAACATTGCTGAAAAACTCATTAGATGGATGTTTTTCTTTGCACAACTATCATCAATGAAGGAAATCACCATTTTTACAGGAATATATTTTCTGAAAAGTAACCTGAAACTCCTGGGAAATTTAATTTTAAAATATTTAATTTTTGAAATTATTTTTTATTGATTAAAATTTAGATCAAATTTACTAACCTAACTATTTAACAATGTCTTCCACCAAGTAGATTTAGAGGTATAAATTCATTAGCTAAATAAAATAAAGTAATTTTCCTATGTTCCTGAGGAAAATAAAGATAGTAAAAGAACATCACTTAAAGGAAAAAAATGTCAGGGCTTCATTCACCCTTCTCTTTGAAGGACTTCTGAGAAAGAGAACTGTGAGTAGTGTTCCTTGCAGTATAGTGAAGCTACAATTATTTACTCTCCTCTATGTATTAAGAAAAGGCAAATATATACATACAATCAAATTATACCCAGGTTAAAAATCTCATTTAATGTTAGGTACAGATTTAGTGGACTTAAAGCATTGGAAACCATTCATCATTTACTTAACACCATGGTGGTTATTTTGTTTTAATGAAAATATGTAGAAGAATTCTTAAGTTGTGCCTCATTCCTTCTTCCCTCTTTCCTCGCTTCTATTTCCTTCCTTCGTTCCTTCCCTCCTTCCCATCTTTCTTTCAGTCTTACTTGAATTTCATTCCATGAACTATTTCCTTTGCTTTAAGCTTAATTGCCTAATTGTTGTTTGAGTTTTAGAAATATGAACAGTTTTATAGCAGATACAGTGTATGATACCATCATCTCCCTACAACAGAGCATTGTGATTTCCTTGGAGACTCCTTAGTAATTAAATATGAAATGATTCAATACAAACTGTCGATCAGTATGAAATATATAGCATAATTAGAATAAAGTTTGTAATCCAAGTGTACACTGATTTTATTTATCCCATTTTCTTTCAAAATTTTCTGAGTAATTAAATTTTGAGGAATAATTTATGAACTCAGCACAATGTCTGATCAATGATTTATATATTTTAATATTATAAATATAATAAATTGCTCATGTGTAGAGAGGAAATACTCTAGATTATAATTATATAATAATGTTATAATTATATTTTAATGTTGGTGAAAGGTTTCCAGTAATATTAAAGATGGAAATTAGAAATTGTATAGGAAATATTTAATATTTCTAGTCCTACTTTTCTAAAGGGTTTATCACACTCTATCTTGTTAATATTCACAATGTGTATAGAATATTTTTTTTCTTTGAGGTACTCAGAATTGAACCTGGGACTTCATACATGCAAAGCAGATGCTCAACCACTGATCTACACAGGCTTTTTGGGAAATTTGAAAAGTGATTATTATTACTTCTTATTCAGAATTTTGCTACAAATACAAGAGCAAATTATTACCTGTCAGTTTTAGATTATTAGTTTCTAATTGGTGTCCAATCATTTTTAAATTTTTACTTTCTTCTTCCCCCCCCAAAAAAAATCACCTGTTATAGCATTGGAGAATAAGAAAAAGGGCGACCTTTATGTCATTGAGACATAGAGACAAATATATAACCCAATTATAAGGATACCATATCCTCACACTAACTGTTTGCTGAGCATCTAGTACATGCTAGTAAATAATGGGAATTGTTGGGCCTTCATTAATGAAACATTTCTTGAGTACCTGGTATTCATTAGATAGTAAAGTAAGAAACAGTATAAACATGTAATTCTCTAATTCCTTGGTGTTACTTGTTGGAGCAAAGTAACTTGTATTTTGATTCAGTAGGCCTGAATCATTTACTTGTTGTGTGATCTTGGATGATTAACAGAAGATATTTGAGAACAAGTTTTATTATCATGAAAGAATTGCCTCACAACACCACTGTGAGGATTAAATAAGACAATTTCTGTGAATACTTCTAATAGATTGTTGATGTTATTGCAGATGACCATAAAGTTCCAAGTTTTCCCATAGTCATAAATAGTTTGCAAGCTCTTGCCTAGATTTCAAATCATTGCTTTCTGTCATACTTTATGTGAACCTATGTTCAAGAGGCTACAACCAACTTTAGAGCTTAAATACCATATTCAGACACTGGAATATGTGGGGATGTCCTCTTTCAGTGTCTTAATTATCTTCAAATGGAGACTGCCAGTTTGAACAAATTTCAAATATTCAAGCACTTATGGAGATGCACTGTAGGTTGCTGGTATCAAAATTAGAGGAAGAATTGTAAGATACACTTCGGGAGCTAATTATTGATTAAGTGAGGGTGTGATAGAGTGAGAGAGAATGAGCGAGTGAGAGATTAAAATTTGGAAATAAACTGTTCCTACAATAACAGCACACAGTAAATAACATCAAAAGTACTTTTGGAAGACACGAGAGCTCAGGAAAGACATGTATCATCTGGAAGATCCTGAATTAGAAGCTGGGATTTACATGCAACTCATAGAGCACTTTTGTAAAAGAGGGAAGACATGACAACCAAAATATATTGGAGCAGATTTGAAAGGACAGCCTGGATTTGATTCCAGATTCTGCTTGGAACACAAACCTTTTTTAATTTTCTCCTCCTTTCACTGTAATCATGATTAAAAACTTGGCAATTGATATCCGGAATTGACATCCAAATTCAATGCCAATATTAAAAAGCTGATGAATGTGTTTTCTCTCCTCTGTTGTTCAGTTATTTATGATTTCTTCCAATTAAAGGAAAAATCCTTACAAGAAATATTAGAATGCAACAATTAACAAAGATCACCCAGTATGATCAATATTCTAGTTTATTCATTGAACATGTTTTTAAGGTAACTATTAAAAATCTTTCAGGAAACAAAAAAAATAAGGAAAAATACAATTATTTGCAGGGAAATAACACAAAAAATGAGAATTAAGGGAAAATAATTTCCAACAAACATTGTCAATGTATTTGCAATATGTGTATTTTATTTTTTATTTCTATTAATGTAATTATAACCCAATTCTGAAAGTCTGATTATCAAAGTCGAATAACAATATACAACATTACATAGCTCAATACAAATGGGAAGAAAATATAGTCCTACTTCAGCACACATAATTCAGGATAGGAATATGTTTTTAGGGATGATTTTGAGTGAAAGAACAACATTTTTAGCACAGTTTAAATTCAAATTTAGTCGTTTTTATAAAACCCATCCTTCGTGACTTTGTGATTTTTGGAAGTGAGTTGTACTTATTTTATAGTTTAGAAAACTTCAACCCATGCACATAAAGTAATTTTTATATCTTGAATTTATTGTTTTCTCAGAAGTTCCATAGAGTCCAAAGGGCAGAAGGCAGTGGTGGGATTTGTTCTCCTGGTGTTTTCTGACCTTCTAAACCTCCAGGGGTTCCTATTTGGAATTTTCTTTCTCATCTACACATTTATGATGATAGGAAATGATATTATCATAATAATTACATGGGTAGGGTCTATTCTTCTGACCCCTATGTATTTTTTCCTGGCAAATTTTTCCTCATTGGAAATCTGTTATGTGTCAGTCACTATTCCCAGGATCCTGGTGAACCTTTCGACTCAGGATAGAAGCATTTCTTTGATGGGCTGTGCCACACAAATGTGCTTCTTCCTCATTCTGAGAGCCACTGAAAGTTTCCTCCTGGCTGTTTTGGTCTATAACTGCTACATGGTCATCTGTAAGCCTCTGCAGTATCTTCTAATCATGATCCAAAACACATGTACCCACCTGGCAGTTGGCTCCTGGATCAGGGGAATGCCGGTTCAGATTAGGCAAGCATTTCAGGTATTCTCATTGCCTTTCTGTGGTTCTAACCAAATTAGTCAATTCTTCTGTGACATTTCCCCATTGAATAAGTTGGCCTGTGGTCAAACTTCACTTAGTGAGATATGTGTCTATATAGTTGATGTATTATTTGCCATGATTCCTTGCCTATTGATACTTTGCTCTTATATCAAAATCATCTCCACCATCTTAAAGTTGCCATCAACCACAAGTCAGTTCAAAGCTTTCTCCACCTGTTCTTCCTACCTCATGTTGTGGTTTTTTCCTTTGGTCTTGGTGCCATCACTTATTTGAGTACCAAATCAAATCATTCTTCAGGAACTAACAAAATGTTCTCTCTTCTACATCTTTGTGACTCCACTGTTTAATCACATCAGATACAACCTTCGGAAAAAGAATATGATTGCAGCACTGAAAAAATTGTTGCTCAAGAAAAGAGAGAGAGGATCTTAAAAATCAAATTTTAAATAAATTTGCCTCATTGCTGTCAAAGAAATAAATTTCCATTCTTTTAAAGCGTGCTAACTCCAAATTTGTCATGTATTTTATGTTCCTGCTCTGAAGTACTTTGTGACTGCTTCTTTAACAAGCAAATCAATTGGTTTTCAAAAGCTCAATTCCATAGGACAATTCTTCCTTTTATACTTCAGATTATAAATTTATTCATTTTTCAAAGGTTTTCACTTTTAGAATGCTCCTAGAATTTTAATTAATGATTTGTCAAATTAAATAGTGCTTACTTTTATGATTGACAAAATATTTAGAGATGTTTTGCCTGCATTTACATTTGTATCTAAAAAAACTGCAATTTCTTCATTGTAGGTATACACTAATTTCTTTGTGAATGTGTGCAGAGGACTAAATAATAAACTAAGTTATATTGTAAGATATAATGTTAAAACAGAATAAAGAGTTTTAATTAAACATACATTCCAAAGCATGAATTAAGAAAATGTCTTCATGTTTATCCAGAGGGAGTTGAAAATCTGGTTTTCCTTACCACTTCTTTCCTGAATGTATCACAATTAAAGATCAAATATCTGACCTGATTCCATAATCCTGTTTCAATATATTTCATCATTGTTTTATATGTGTCAATGATGCATTTCCAACTCCTCAGAATACTTTATTGCTCAAAGTTGCAGTGCAAAATACTTTACAACTTTTCTCTCACCTAATTTAAGAACAAATTGAGGCTTAGAAAGGTTGATGAAAAGTTATTACAGAGATTGACACTCAATTAAATAATATCACAAGTAAAAATCTATACAATTTGAAGATGCCTTACCCCGCCTACCTACAAATTATATTTAAAGTAGTATAAATTGTATATAATTTCGCTTCTCTTATTCTTGTTTAATTCATTTGAAATTTACTATAGAGTAGGGATAAATCATGAAGCTGTCAATTATCCATATCATAAAAAATTTTAAAAAAAGACTGAAGGAAATTATCAATATTGTACTCCACATCCACTTTTCTGGTTTGAATGTGTGAATTGAGGATATTCAATGTTCCTATTTCAATGATATTTGTTAATATTTGCAGAATGTATCATTTATATAACAATTACTGTATGCCACACTAAAAATTTGATTCTCCACGTAGATATTTGTTCCTTTAGGTTCTCTGTACAAGACAGTGTAATCAATTTTATCTATATCATTTGG